>CALYCR020003314.1:0-47749 GCA_944470395.2 Schistosoma turkestanicum
GGACCATTCACACCGTTTCATATACACACACTGGTATATATATATTTTCGATCCATGCTCGCGTCAATCAATAGGCCATTTACGACCCATCCCGTTTACATGACTGTCTAACTCATTATTATTAGCAATGGTGATATGTAATACAGCACCCCAATGATAATGGCTCTCGGGAATGAAATGAAATGGGTTACCCTGTGGTGCGCACTACTTATAAGTAGTATATGACGTGAGTTTCAACGTAATGTCTGGCAGCAGAAGATGAGGGAAGATCAAGAAAGGAAGAGTGGGGGGAACACAATGGAATTTGTATGAAACGCATGAATAGTGAGTGAAATGTCAGACAATGGATTGATGATGGATTGAAGATTTGCAAATTTCACCGTTTACGATATGGTTTTCCTATTTTACTGAGTAACTAACTCTGTAATTTTCGTTAAATACAATTCGATTGTCCTCACCCGAGTCCTCCTTCACCACAACCCTACAAGTCAATAAGGGAAACGTGCCAAAGTAATGTCAAACCATCCCCACAATGTTCATCACAATGAACCTATGGTCTTATAGGAAACCTTCAGCTCTACATAACAATATAATTTGTTGGTTTATTAAAAATTGTTATCTATTAAACCATGAATAAAGATATTATATGATATGATACACCTTCTGAAGCTGTAAATTCTAATTTTGTTAAAAGAAATACTTCCACGATCAGTATGTGTGATGTAACTTTTAATTTTAGCTCAATGCTGAGGACTTTTATACTTGCGTAATAAATCAAGACTTTAAGACCGAGTGAAATAGTAAAGTACTTAAAAAAGATACAGTGTACACCTCCTTCGAATATAGGAGGAGAGTTGGACATAGGGGTAGTGATCCCATCTAATTTGAAATCCAACTAGCTAAAAAAAGGAGCTAACTAGAAAAATAATTAGATGGTCAATGGCCTATGCTTCACTGGAGGTGACCGCCGTTAGTAAGCAATACATCCGGATCGGAAACTGTTCTCCTCACCAGTACCTTCTCGGTCACACTACTCATAAGCCACTTTGTGAGTAGTATCCATCAGATAATATAAAGAAACAGCAATTTAATGCTTCCAGAACTTCAGCATCGATCTAACATGATCTAATGAGTTCATGTTTTCACTGAAACTCAGAAGTTTCCATACCTTATTATTAATAATTTATTTCATTACGGGGTTGTGAAGATTGTTAAGTTACTCGTTTGAAATCATGAATCGATCTAAGTTAGATCATCATTAGAAACCTGGAAGCACTGGACAGTCGTTTCGTCCTGGTATGGGATTCATCAGTGGCAGTGCGCATCCATAACCCATGCACCTCGCAGGATTCAAACACAGGACCCTTGCTCTTGCGCGCAAACGCCTAACCTTTGGACCTTTGATCGATTCATGATTTCAAATGTGTAACTTAACAATATTCACAACCTCGTTATGCATTTACCTGTGATCACTAGTAACTAGCTCTGTGAAGAATCTTCTCTGAATTCTAATGGGAATTTGTGACCAGTGGAGCTCAACCTGTTTGGGTGTAGACAGTAACTACTGAACACAATGTGTGAGGTTGCGCAGCTCCGTGCATTGATCGAAGTTATAAAATAACACCGTTAGGTACAGGCTAAGTGGTCTGGAGTTTAGACGTTGGCGCACAAGACCATAGGTCCTGGATTTGAATCCTGCGCAGTGTAGAAGTCGTGCATACGCACTGCCACTGATGAGTCCCATACTAGGACGAAACGGCTCTCCAGTGCTTCCAAGTTTCTAATGGTGTTTAAAATTTGATCGAAACATGATTTCAAATAACTTTTTGTGTACGCTTTCTACTTTATTAGTAATATGTATCACCTATAGTATAAAATAATTTACTTACTACTGTAAACATACATATGTCTGTCAATAGTAGTTTGCCTACCCTTTTCTGTTTTTATTCTAATCAGAAATGATTTTGTTCAGACATTTGATTATATATATATCATCACTACACTTAGTCAAATCACAATATATATATATATTGGAAAATGTCAGTATTCATTCACATGATATCGGTCGGATATTTACAGATTTTTTTGCATGTTTTAAAGGTTACATCTGTCTAATGATTAAAATCGTTATCAATATAATAATTATAGTCATAAACAAGTTGATTATGCTTCGCAGATAATCCATGTTAATTGCAAATCTGTATTCTTCAAACAAACATACAAAAAAATTACAGATTAAACGAGGAAATACACTTAATTTTTTCCATTATGGAGTTATGAAGATGGATAGGTTTCATTGAAATAATCAATTGACTATGACTAATGGGGGTACGAAAAATACTTCGGATTCGTTGACCACACATGATCAGCAACAACCTACCGTGGGAGAGAACAAACCAGATTCCAGTGGAGGAGGAAATCAGGAAGAAATGATGGAAGTGGATAGGACACACATTGCGAAAAACACCGAACTGCGTCACAAGACAAGCCATCAAATGAAACCCTCAAGGCAAAAGAAAAAGAGGAAGGCCAATGAACACATTACTCCGAGAAATAGAGAAAGACATGAGAAGAACGAACAAACATTGGACAGAGTTGGAAAGGGCAACCCAGAACAGAGTAGGTTGGAGAAAACTGGTCGGCGGCCTATGCTCCATTGTGGGTAACAGGCGTAAGTAGGTAAGTAAGCAGTGGGAGTGCAACCGTGTCAGATGTGGTGAGGTAGTTATTCACTGAAGACAATAAAGTTAAACCTTAACACCAGTGGATGCCGGCTCCAGTGGTCTAGAGGTTAAGCGTTCACGCGCAAGGTCAACGTGTTAAGTTCATCAGTTGATATGCTTGAAACTATTACGAGTTCACCTTAGTCAGAAAACGAGTGATCCATTGACACGATAGGCTATTCTAATCCTAGCATCCCAAAGCCCCACTAACGACATCAAAAGGTCTTGATATGACGTACAATATGTATTCTACAAACACCCAGACAATCGAGGTCCTCAAGCACACAAATCAAGTTTATTTATGCATCACAGAAACGTCCTAGGGAGAGCCACAAGAATAATGTACTAAAATAATACATCAACCAATAAGAGCCGAGGATTTTCCGAGTGCGAAATGTAATCTCAAGGTTAGCTGACCAGTCCATGAATAAAATTCAAAATTAGGACATTTATTAAGTGAGTTCTAGGGATCTAAAGTTCCCAACACAAAGGTCGTGAATTCGACTCCTGTAAGTGGATATAGTGAGTGCGTACAGTTGCTGAGTTCTATACTAGGACTTGACAGCCTTACAGTGCTTCCAGGTTTTTAACGTTGGTCTAATAATCATAGGAAATATATGTTGTCTAACATAAAATACCATAATAGTCACCAATCTTCATTTGGATTGCATACTTCCAAATAAGTAACATTAAAAATAAAAAAAGACATTGTGTTACTCTTGAAACTAAAAAGATTTTCAATTTTAAACAAAGAACTTGATGAAAATATTCATGCGTTTATTGATCGTTGAATCAAAAACATGTAGCGGAAATATTCATTATGGTAAACAGTCTTTCTATTGCCGAATATCGATACAAGACGTTCAACCATAGAACACATATAAATTTGATGAAAAAGCTTGACAGAGTTCTATTATATAACCTCTAGATCTGATATACATGTTTAATGTAAAGTAAGCTCTGAATATTATGAAATATAATGTCTGAGTAGGATGAAAAACCATTGACAATGTAGCGAAATGGATATTGTTACTTAATTACTTTTACTTACGGCTGTCAACCCAGATGGAGCGAAGACCATCGACCAGCTTTCTCCAACCTACTCTGTCTCGGACCTTCCTTTCTAGTTCTGAGCACTTACCTAATTACTTACGCCTGTTACCCCCAATCGAGCATAGGCCGCCCACCAGTTTTCTCCAACCAACTCTGTCCTGGCCTTCCTCCCCCAGTTTGTTCATTATTCTCATATCTTTCTCTATTTCTCGGCATAATGTGTTCTTTGGCCTTCCTATTTTCCTTTTGCCTTGAGGGTTCCAAGTGATGGCTTGTCTCGTGATGCAGTTTGGTGCTTTTCGTAGTGTGTGTCCTATCCACTTCCACAGCTTCTTTCTGATTTCCTCCTCTACTGGAATCTGGTTTGTTCTCTACCACAGTACGTTGTTGCTGATCATGTCTGGTCAACGAATGCAAAGTATTTTGCATAGACAACTATTAATAAACACTTGTATCTTCTGGAAGATGGTTTTTTGTAGTTCTCCAAGTTTCTGCCCCATACAGTATAAAGTGTATTGACATTTGTACGGAAAATCTTGATTTTGGTGTTGATTCATGTTTGTTTGGAGTTCTAGATATTTTTCAACTGTAGAAATACAACCCTTGCTTTGTCAATCCGCGCCCTCACATCTGTCCTCACCTGTGTCCTCCTTCACTACACTACTACTACTACTACAACTACTACTACTACTACTGCTACTACTACTACTACTACTATCACTCCGACTACTACTACTACTTCTCACACTACTACTACTACAACTACTACTACCACTACTACTCCTACTATCTTTCCCTAATTGGGAGTCAGCTGCTATCTCCGTGTGTAACTTGAATTGATGTACGTACCTATATAAAAAGTTCTACGTTGTCGTTGACTGACTGACTGACTAACCGATGTATCCACATCAGTCCCGCACACACACACACACAGGAATCGAACTGAATGAACTCTGGTTGTTTATCCATTCACTCCTAACTCTTTTTAACCATTGAATCACTCTCTAACTGTGTTCATGTTTAACTCAAAAAAGAGCAAAACAAAACATGAAAATTCTCACCAAAAAATAGACGTTATTTTTAGAAATTCATTCCATACGCATACGCAAACTCACACACTTTCTATCTATGACATGTTAATCAAAATATTCATTTCTGACATTTGAGTATATATATACCTAACCACATATATATACATATAGATACATATAGATATTCTAAAATAGTAAGCCAGCTAGCTATGAATTAACCATTAACCAACGAGTAAAAACTGAAATCTCTGTTACATTAAGAGTAGATTAATGATGGATTGATCTTTTGCAAATTAACGGTTGACGATATGGTTTTCATATTTTACTAATTAACTCCGTAATTTTTACCTCACCTGTATTCTCCTTCACTACATTTGGTGTCGCTGCCAGGTTGAAGATACCGTGGCGGAGCTAGCCGGATGGAAGCAGGAGAAGACGGTGACTTTGGGATTGCTGCTCCGCGGCCGAACGAAGGCGGTGTATGACAGCATGGATGGCAAGGTGAGGACATGGAAAGCGGTCACGGATTGGCTTGTCGCGGAGTTTGACAGCCCAGTGGATCGGCAGGAGGCACTTCAGAAATTCAGGACGGTGAAGTTATCGATGGATGGAGACCCACTGGTGCTGGCAGTCGAGTTGACCAAGCTGTTACACAAAATGTAGTGAAGGAGAACACAGGTGAGGTCAACCGAATTGTTTATATCGAAAATTACAGAGTTATTCAGTGAAATAGGAAAACAATATCGTTACCGTTAATTTGCAAATCTTCAATCCATCATCAATCCATTGTCTGACATTTCACTCACTATTCATGCGTTTCATACAAATTCCATTGTGTTCCCACTCTTCCTTTCTTGACCTTCCCCCATCTACTGCTGCCAGACATTACGTTTACACTCGCGTCATATACTACTTATAAGTAGCTCGCAACACACTACTACTACCATTCCCCTAATTGTGAGATTTTAATTGACAGTTGCACCTCTATGTGCTAATGTTGTCTGGCAACTTGAACTGATGCACGTACCTACATAAAAAGTTCTACGTTGTCTCTGACTGACTGACTGACTGACTGACTGACTAACCGATGTATCCACACCAGTCCCGCACACACACACACAGGAATCGAACTCAATGAACTCTGGTTTCTTATCCATTAACTCTTAACTCCTTTTAACCACTGAATCACCCTCTAACTGTTTTCATGTTTAACTGAAAAAACATGAAAATCCTCACCAAAAATAAAGGTTATTTTTAGAAATCCATTCCGTACACACACACACACTTTCTATCTATGACATGTTAATCAGAATAATCATTTCTGACATTTGAGCATATATATACCTAACCATATATATATATATATATATATATATATATATATATATATATATATATATATATTCTAAAAATGTAAGCCAGCTAGCTATGAATTAACCATTAACCAACGAGAAAAAACTGAAATCTCTGTTACATTAAGAGTAGAATTTATTTCTTTCCCTTCATATATATATATAAAACTATCTAAATATTAATGTAAATGTCATTCATTCATTAGTGAGTGAGTGGTTTGCTGATATTTTTTGCCAAAATTTATTTTTTTTGGAAAACGCATAATGAAATGTATTTTTTCTCCCGTTGTTGTTATTGTTGTTAATGTAAGTAAAGTTTTGCTATAGAAAATATATATAATATACTGTTTTAGTTTGTAGAAAATTTGATTTCATTTATATACTACTACTGTGGTGCGTGCTACTTATAAGTAGTATATAACGTGAGTGTCAACGTAATGTCTGGCAGCAGAAGATGGAGGAAGATCAAGAAAGGAAGAGTTAGAAGAACACAATGGAATTTGTATGAAACGCTTGAATAGTGAGTGACAATAGATTGATGTTGTTTGCAACAGGAACAGTCCAGTTCGATATGATGAACTGATATTTTGCAAATAAACGATTTACGATATGGTTTCCTATTTTACTGAGTAACTCTGTAATTTTCGTTAACTACGATCCGGTTGCCCCACCTTTGTTCTACTTCACTACACTACTATTGTAACAAGAGATAGAGTAAGTAAGTGAATGAGTGAGTGAGATAGAGTAGATCGAACCGATCCCAAAAGTTGAAATGTGACCTGAATTCGTTGGTCATACTACATGCAAACTTTTAACCTCTTCACATTCTCGATGCTCTTCTAATCAGAAATTGTAAACAATGGAGTTCAAATGTGTCGACTATGAGACAGGTATATTATCATGGATTTGTTGGGATTGAGCATACCGTGGCTGCGTTGGATTTAATGTAGGGCTAATCACTTTTGATGGCCAACAACCTGACTCCATTTTATACGAGTGAACGATTATACAATGAAATAAGCCTCCCCTTTAGTTTTCAGTACCTCATATTGAGGTGAGCTTCGTTTGTACGACGAAGCTAAATACAGATTCTGTTATAATTCTCTCTTTATATTACCACCCAGCTATTCTTGATGCTTAGTATTGTCGGACACCGATTCACTCGAGACAGACAGATAGATAGACAGACAGATACAACGCAGAACTTCGTACGTACGAAGTACATCAGCTCAGGTTGCCATGCCCCATCAGCATAGAGACGCAACTGTCAGTTCAAATACAAGAGTGTTAGCGATAGCAGAAGTATTAGCAGTAATGGAGCAAACATATGATTCGAGAAGTATACATAATTCAGTAAGATAAATTTAGAAAGAGAAAGATAGAGATGATGAGGAATTCAGAACGTTAGAATTAGAGAGAACATAAACAGTGGATGCACCTGCACCATTGCAAACGATTTTGAGCCATGTCGTTCAAGGTCTCTAACCATTGATGACTTTCGTCTCACGGACCCCAACCAGGCAGCCTACATCTACCAGTTGAACAGGAAATAGATTATATTTCAATAAGAGGGTTAAATGGAAGTCAAGAAGCTTAAAATGTTAGTATATTTATAGTTCTCTTACATGAGAAGATTCTAGAATGTTCTCTCAGTATCGATTAGCGCTGATTTCAATCAGAAAGTGCCAATCAGCGTGCAACAACTCAATTATGCTTTATTCCAAACTGTGTTCTGCTAACAGATTCCGTTGGATGAATCTTTTTCAAGTAATTGTTCTTGCGAACAGACCGGAGAGCGAAAAGTGTACAAGTAAAACGAAGCGAAGTGTTGAAGGTGAGCAAGCCAACTCCATCTAAAGAAATATTATCACTCAGTATTCATAGTCAGACATAATAAGCCAGACTTGAGATAAGCGAAGTAAGTATGAGCGCGCACACACACACACACTGTCTCTACAAGAGAAGCAGCCAAGATTAGAGCAAGTAGTTGACAAGGTCTGGATTAGCCCCAGAGAGGATCTAGGCGGAGTTTTCTAAACGAGTAATCATATCATATGTTTTCGGATTCTGTTTACTTTTATTTCTGTTCAATGATAGTAAAACAGGTTCTTACAATATTAAACTTCTACACAGTTGCCTATGAAGCGGATATGATTTATTACGTGCTCGGCTTTAAGTCAATGATTACTTCTCTATGGAAATGTAATACAAAGTAATCAAAATAGAGTTTAAAACATGCATACTTAGTTAATTAGAAGTCATTTGTCCAAGGGATTAAGCCATAGCTTTATTTACACTGCAAAAAGCACCCGTCTGCCTCACAAGACAAACCCTCTCTTGGAACCTTCAAGGTAAACAGAAAAGAGGAAGACCAAAGAAGACATTACTCCAAGAAATAGAGAAAGATATAAGAAGAATGAACAAAAATTTGACAGAATTGGGAATGGAAGCCCAAGACATAGTAGGTTGGAGAACTCCAAACAAATATCAATCAACACCAAAATCAGGATTTTCAATACAAATATCAAGACAGTTCTACTGTATGGAGCGGAAACTTGGAGAACTACCGAAGCTATCATTCAGAAAATACAAGTATTTATGAACAGTTGTCTCCCTCCGCAAAATAGTTCCTATTCGATGGCCAGACAACATCAGCAACAACGTACTTTGGGAGAGAACAAACCAGATTCCAGTGGAGGAGGAAATCAGGAAGAAGTGGTGGAAGTGGATAGGACACATACTGCGAAAAGCACCGAACTGCGTGTCGCAAGACAAGTCCTCACATGGAACCCTCGAGGCAAAAGGAAAAGAGGAAGTGTAAGGAACACATTACGCCGAGAAATAGAGAAAGACATGAGAAGAATGAACAAAATTCGGAAGAAATGGAAAGAGAAGCCCAGGACAGAGAAGGCAGGCGAATATCGGCCGGCGGCCTATGATTCATTGGGAGTGACAGGCGTAAGTAAGTAAGTAAGTAAGTTACGCTAACCTTCTCCATTATCGCTAATAATTCCACTATATCTACAACTGTTGGATTTAAATTGACAATTTCATCTCTATATGCTAATGTGGTATGACAACATGAACTGATGTACACTTACGTACGTACATAAGTACAAAGTTCTACGTTATAACAAACTGATTGAATTTAAAACACCCAGTCATATATCATCAAATCGTTTCATTTAAGGCAGAAGATATTTTTTTTTATATATGCTAAGCAGCTTGAATAATATGTAACAAACATAAATTGTGTTCAAGAATTATTTGAGAAATATATTTCATTTTATTTATATTTTTTTTCTCTGTTCATGATTACTTACTAATTTGCAAAATATGCAAATTTATCTATTTTTAGCAATTCAAATATGTTACTTTTCTTGTTTGTGTGGTAGTCAATATCTGTCTGGCAAGTGAAATGTACAGCGTATTTTCACAAGTAGTAGTGGTCGTAGTAGTAGTAGTAGTAGTGGTAGTAGTAGTAGTAGTAGTAGTAGTAGTAGTAATAGTAGTATTAGTAGTAGTAGTAGTAGTGTGAGTAGTAGTAGTAGTAGTAGTGTAGTGAATGAGAACACAGGTGGAGGCAACCGAATTGTATTTAACGAAAATTACAGAGTTACTCAGTAAAATCGGAAAACCATATCGTAAATCGTTCATTTGCAAAGGATCAGTTCATCCTATGGAACTGGACTGTTCCTGTTGCCAAACATCAATCCATTGTCACTCTTCATGCGTTTCAAACAAATTCCATTGTTTTCTGACTCTTCCTTTCTTGATCTTCCCCTCATATTATGCTACCAGACTTTACGTTGACACTCACGCTATATACTACTTATAAGTAGTTCGCAACACAGCACCACAGTAGTAGTATTAGTAGTAGTAGTAGTAGTGTGAGTAGTAGTAGTAGTAGTAGTAGTAGTATTAGTAGTAGTGGTAGTAGTAGTAGTAGTAGTAGTAGTATTAGTAGTAGTAGTAGTAGTGTGAGTAGTAGTAGTAGTAGTGGTAGTAGTAGTAGTAGTAGTAGTGTGAGTAGTAGTAGTAGTGGTAGTAGTAGTAGTAGTAGTAGTAGTAGTATTAGTAGTAGTAGTAGTAGTGTGAGTAGTAGTAGTAGTAGTAGTAGTAGTAGTAGTAGTAGTGGTAGTAGTAGTAGTAGTAGTAGTAGTGGTAGTAGTAGTAGTAGTAGTAGTAGTATTAGTAGTAGTAGTAGTAGTGTGAGTAGTAGTAGTAGTAGTAGTAGTAGTAGTAGTATTAGTAGTAGTGGTAGTAGTAGTAGTAGTAGTAGTAGTATTAGTAGTAGTAGTAGTAGTGTGAGTAGTAGTAGTAGTAGTAGTAGTAGTAGTATTAGTAGTAGTGGTAGTAGTAGTAGTATTAGTAGTAGTGGTAGTAGTAGTGGTAGTAGTAGTAGTAGTAGTAGTAGTAGTAGTGGTAGTAGTAGTAGTAGTAGTAGTATTATTAGTAGTAGTAGTAGTAGTGTGAGTAGTAGTAGTAGTAGTGGTAGTAGTAGTAGTAGTAGTATTAGTAGTAGTGGTAGTAGTAGTAGTAGTAGTAGTAGTAGTAGTAGTAGTAGTAGTAGTAGTAGTAGTAGTAGTAGTAGTAGTGAGAAGACTGAAGCAGGCGAGGAAGATTGTATTGTCTAAATTTACACTCTTGGTCAATTAAAAACGAAAACATTACATTGAATACTTACACTATTTGTACATCGTCTTTGAGTCATGACTTCCAACGCTCCATCCTTCTTCTTCCATTCCTGTTGTTGCTTCCTTTCCTTCCTTCATGTTGGTACTCCATTTACTTCTTGTTTTTTCTCCATTTGCTTTCCGTTTTCCTCTTCTGACCGTGAGACTTTTTCTTTCACGTCCCTTCTTATACTACTACTTATATCATTCGTATAAGTAGCACACACCACAGTACTAGTAGTAGTAGTATGGTGCGAGCTACTTATAAGTAGTATATGACGTGAGTGTCCACGTAATGTCTGGCAGTAGAAGATGGGGGAAGATCAAGAAAGGAAGGGTGGGAACACAATGGAATTTGTATGAAACGCATGAATAGTGACAATGGATTGATGTTTTGCAACAGGAAAAGTCCAGTTCGTTATGATGAACTGATATTTTGCAAATTAACACGATTTACGAAATGGTCATCCTATTTTACTGAGTAACTCTGTAATTTTCGTTAACTACGATTCGGTCGCCCCACCTGTGTACTCATTTACTACAGTAGTAGTAGTATTAGTAGTAGTAGTAGTAGTAGTAGTAGTAGTCGTAGTAGTAGTAGTAGTAGTAGTAGTAGTAGTAGTAGTAGTAGTAGTAGTAGTAGTAGTAGTATTAATAGTAGTAGTAGTAGTAGTAGTATTAGTAGTAGTAGTAGTAGTAGTAGTGATAGTATTAGTATTATTATTATTATTATTAGTAGTAGTAGTAGTAGTAGTAGTTGTGATAGTAGTGTGAGTAGTAGTACTAGTAGTAATAATCATAATCACTACGTTAAACTGTATACTGATAGCTTAGTGTGAACTTGTCTACGTGAATGATATACATACTCACATGTTGCAATTTGTATCAATCGACATTCTATATGAACAAAATAGTCTCAAATGTTTGAAGTAAGGATAATTAAGTGTAGCAGATTCTAATGGTTGTATTGTTTGCAAAGCTTGACTGATCACTAAAAAGTGACCACTGATGAACTGACTCCAACTATTTTTTTTTGGGTATAAACGTAATGTTCAAGTTGTATGCGATAAAAAAAATAAATCTTTCCCTTACATCATTGTTAGGTCAACCGTGTTTGTGAAACAATGGTTAATAAAAAAATAGCCGATTTCGGATTCAGTTGGATGAGTTTACTTCTTCCATGCAGTCAGTCGTTAGCGCATGTAGACTTGAGAGGTTAAAGCTTAAAAGCAAAGCAAAGTGAAGCGAGGCGAGGCGAGGCTAGGCGAAGCGAAGCGAAGCAGAGGAGGCGAGCGAACCGGCTTAACGCATTGAGGCATGACTAAGTGTTCAAAGTCAGTTGAGAATACACTAGACATATAATGAGAGAACTATCCAATGTACTTAAGCAATCAAGTAAAAACTACCAAGATTATGTACAAATAGTTGAAAAGGTTGAAAGACGTATGTGTGTGTGTATGTGTGTGTGAATAGCTGGAGAAGAATGGTATAATTCAGTTTTGTTTTCAATTTGACAGGGGTCGATCCCTGTGCGCTTGACATATTTGTACACACACAAACACACACACACTACACCATCGCACAATTTGAAAAAAATAACTAAGTACGGTTAATCGTACTAGACCGTGATATGCTCGTCAACTGATATGCTAAAAAACTATTACGAGTTCACCTTAGTCAGTAAACGAAAGCAAAGACAAATGATCCAGTGACACGATAGTCTATTCTAATCCACTTGTCCCTGGCCCGGCTAATTATATCGGCATAGAAAATGTATTCTAAAAGCATCCAGAAAATACGAGGTCCATAAGCACACAAATCGAGCTTGCTTTTACATGATAGAAACGTCCTTGGAAGAGCCACAGAAATAGCGTACTAAAATAATCTATCAATCAAATGACAGTCAAGGATTTTCCGAGTGGGATACGTAAGCTGAAGCTCAACTAAGTAACTTATGCGCGAACACATAAAAAAAATCTAAAATTAGTACATTTTCCAAATGATTTCAGGGGATTTAACGACTTCAAAAGTAATAATAAAGGACAAGCTGTTTATAGAGTTGTAATATTCAAAAATATATTCTCTTGAACAATTTCGAAGGGCCAGCAATGCGTCTGAATGCGACTGAATGTCTAACATAATCCCTACGTAATAAATCGTTTAGCTTCTGGAGATCTATTTGTGATAAAGTTCTTTAGAATCATGTTACGAAATTGTTCAAGTGTATGTTTGTCTCTAATATCCTAATATATATATTTCTGCTTGCCTATTTATTACATGTGAGTGTATTTGAAAGAAGGAGGGAAAAAGTAACTTGACCACTCATTTGACATTATAAACTTAAATGCGCAATTTATTTTATGGTCAATTCATGGTTAGACCGTTGTCTAGATACTATCAGTAATAACCTACTGTGGAATAGAACAAAACAGATTCCAGCGAAGGAAGAAATTAGGAAGAAGCGCTGAAAGTGGATAGGACACAGGCTGAAGAAAGCATCCGTGTCACATAAGAAGCTACCACTTGAAATCCTCAAGACTAAAAGAAAAGATGAAGATCAACAAACACATTACACTGACAAAATGGAGACGGACATGCAAAGAATGAACACCAACATTTGGACAGTATTAGAAAAAGGAAGACCCACTAAGATAGTATAGATTGAAGAATGCTGGTTGGCGGTCTGTATTTCATGGTAGGAGGTAACAGGCTTAAGAAAATGTTGCGGATGTTAAATCCCCCAGAACTCGCTTGATAAATGCCTTATTTTGGATTTCACGTTTGCCAGCATGGGCTGATCAGTTGACCTTGAGATTTCAATTCCCACCAGGAAAATCCATGGCTGTGATTGGCTGCTGTGTATTTAAGTGTGCCATTTTAGTAACTGTCCCAACGACGTTTCTATGATGTATAAATAAACGATTGATTGTATTGTGATTGCTGGGTGTTTATAGAATATACTTTCTACGCTTACCAAGACTTCTGTTTTACAGTTTGGGATTCAAGGTAGCCAACCTGGACGCTGGTTCATTGTTTCGCTCGCGTTTATCGACTAATGTGAACTCGTAATAGCTTCAAGCGTACCTAGTGACATAACAGAAAAATATAATCCATTTGGAGAATTTATCATCGATGAAATAAAACTGTGGAAAGCTCAGTTTTATTCAGTACACTGTGCTTAACACTTCCGATTCCTTTTTGACCGTAGCATGATTTATGTTGAAAGTTGGCAGACATCTCTTTTCACCAACACTGAAACTAAAAATAGTTTTCTTCTCAGACGTTCTGTGAAGTCAACTATTTTAGTTTATGTACAAACATATTGAGCTCGCTGGACTTATTCCAAATCTTTGGACAAATTAATTTATTACACATTCGTTTTTTCTACGAGTCTTTTTCAAACTTAGAAATCACTTGCCTGTAACCTTGATTGTTTTCATTCGATTGCTTGTGTGTGTGTGTGTGTGTAGGTGTGTACATGCGTGCTGCTTACATGGCTTATGTTTTTCTCTGATTTTAAATACACTTACTTAGTCATGCCTCATTGCATCGAGTTAATTCAACTCACCCATCTCCACTTCACTTCGCTTGAGTTAACTTTTATGCTTCATATTCTCTCATCTGTCTGTCTGTATGTGCGTTTCCAATGAAATAAACTCATCCAACTGAATCCATGTCTACATTCTCATTACCAACGTCATTACCAACGAATCGGGAAATGAAAGAGTTATTTCATAAAGATATTCATTTGTTCAGATCGCGGGTCTCTAAACTGTACGAGTTCTAATGAAATGAGTTTTTTACATTCACTGATTGATTGACCTCCGACATTGACACCGTTGAATACTTTTTCGGTTGTCTAAAGGTTAAACGTTCATGTGGAAGACTGAATAACATGAGTTCGATTCCACATGAGTGAGGATCATGGATTAGCGCTGACACTGATGAGTCTCATACTAGGACGAAACGGCCATCCAGTGCATGCATGTTTCTACTAGTGATCTAACATTGATCGATTTTATGATCAGACACCATCAACCATAACTTAAAGTGAGATAGAACAAACAAGATTTCAGCTGATCAAGAAATTAGATCAAATCTCTGGAGGTGCATAAGACACAATGTAGAAATCACCCACTGGCGTTGCATCACTGTTATTTTACAGATTTCTAATGGTGGTCTAACATTAATTGATTCATGATATAAATTGTTATCTTAGAAACCTGAAAGCAATGAACAGCTGTTTCTTCCTAGTATGAGACTCATCAGTAGGGTGTGGCCAGTGTAGTTCAACAGTGTCAGGTGTGGAGCAGTTACTCAACAAAGCCAATAAATGAGATGGTGCATTATTGCGGATTGATTGAAGTTAGAAATCACTAACATTTGATACCAGCTTACTGATATAGAGCTGAAATGTTCACGCACGAGATCGACAGTCCGTTGTTCGATTCCTGACTTCGGAGTTGTGGGTACACGATGGTGACAAGAACAATGGAGGCCATCATCTAAAAGATACAGGTGTCTATTAACTATTGTGTACGCAAGATACTTCAGATCCGTCGTCCAGATGATATCAGCAAGAAAGTGTGATGCAAGAGAACGAACTAAGGAAGAAATTAAGAAAAGATGTGAGAGGTGGATAGAATACATATCGTAGAATTCACTCAAATGAGTCACAAGGAAAGAGCTACTACCTTGAAATCTTCAAGATCAAAGCATAAGTGGTAAATTAAGGAACATATTGCTTTGAAAAACGGAATCAGACATGAAGGGAATGAACAGCCATGCCGCCGGACTGGAAAGGAAAGTCGAGGAGAGAGTTGATTGGAAAATGATAGTTGGCGGCCGATGTTCCACTCAAAGATAACAGGCGTAACTATATATTGAGATGGTGGAGAAAATTTATAGCTCCGGTGGATGATTGTGGTGGTGTTCCATTCTCTGAGTTGTGAATGTTTTGATTGTGAAGCTTTCATTGTTCTTCTTCAGAACAACAGCACAAACTTCTCCACGTTTTACCGGTAACTTGTTCTGCTAACCTCAATCTTGATTAGTTGCTGTTGACTAAGTATATATGAGTAGAATAATGTAAAGAGCTTATATCATACTTTAAAAGAAAATCAACTTGATTTCGATATGTGATTCACTTATTAGAAGAAAGGTTTTGTATTTCTCATAAGCTTTTTATCTATGCTATTGTAACAATATATATACTATTTCTTAATTAGAGTTATGGAGATTAGTGTTGGTTGCACGTTGTAATCATTAATCAATCATTGTTAGACCACTATAAGTGTTACGCATGCACGTAAACATGTCATTTTGATATGCTTGAACGATGACGAGTTTACCTTAGTTAGTAAACGAGAGCCAGGATCAAGGATCCGGCGACATGACATGCTGCTCTAATCCGAGTGCCCCAAACCCCCATTGAATAAAAGAAAAAGACTTGATATGAAGTAGAACATGTATTCTACACTTACTTACTTACTTACTTACTTACGCCTGTTACACCCAATGGAGCATAGGCCAACCACCAGTTTTCTCCAACCAACTCTGTCTTGGGCTTCTCTTTCCACTTCTGTCCAATGTTTGTTCATTCCTCTCATATCTTTCTCTATTTCTCGGCGTAATATGTTACTTGGCCTTCCTCTTTTCCTTTTGCCTTGAGGGTTCCATGTATTCTACAAGCATCCAAAAAAGGATGAGGTCCAAGCCAAGAAGAGAATCAGGATCCCGGACTAGGGATCCGGGTCCTGGTTATAAAACGTTACAGATAATGCTTATTTATACAGTTAGATCGAATAGGAAACAACATTGAAATCTGTCACATTGATAGTTAGGGTGACCAATAGGAAACGACATTTAAGTGCGTGACGTCGACAGTTAGGGCGACCAAAATATTGACCAGTAGGAATTAACCAATAAGAACTGACCAACAGGAATAGACTCACAAATAATCCTCTTCGGATATTGGATGAACTGGACGGCTGTTTCTTCCTGGTATGGGAATCATCAGCAATGCGCACCCACGTCTCCTGCACTTAGCAGGATTCGAATCTAGGACCTTCGGGTTTTGCGTGAGAACGCCATAAGTCTGGACCACTGGGCCGACATCCAATGATGTTGATGTCTAACTTTGAACAATCAACAAATTTTGCTACTATTTATACCCTAAAATAATCATGAAATATATATTTCAGGAAAACATATATATATATATATATATATATATATTTTAGTGGGCGAAACAATGGTACATACACATGGGTATGCCTCTTAATTTAATTTACTGTCTGTCTTCTTGTCTTTATTCCTCTTTAGTTGATTAGTTTAATTTTCTAAATTGTGTACAATTAAAAAATAAACTATTGTTATCGTCATGTCTAGCGATAGAATATAATTTTGTATAATGAAACTACTAGTGAGAAGACTGAGGCAGGCGAGGAAGGTTGTATTATGCAAATATACACTCTGAGTCAGTAAAAAAACGAAAACATTACATTGAATACTTACTCTATTTGCGCACCATCTTTGAGTCGTGACTTGCAACACTCCATCCTTCTTCCATTCTTGTTGTTGCTTCCTTTCCTTCTTCCTGTTGGTACTCCATTTACTTCTTGCTTTTGCTCCATTTGTTTTGCGTTTTCCTCTTCTGACCGTGCGACTTCTTCTTTGACGTCCTTTCTTATACTACTACTTATATCGTTCGTATAAGTAGCCCACACCACAGTAGTAGTAATAGTAGTAGTAATGTGAGTAGTAGTAGTAGTAGTTGTGTAGTGAACGAGAACACGTGTGAAGATTTGTTGAGTTGAAATTTTTTCTTTTGAAATCATGAATCGATCATTGTTATCGATCTCTATTAGAATCGTGGAAGTGGTGTATGGAGCAGAAGTCATAGATGCTGCACTATCACTGATGAGTCCAATACCAACCAGGATGAAACGGCCATTTATCGGTGCTTCCAGGTTCCTAGTGGTGATCAACTCAACAATCTCCACAATCCTTCTATGCAAATTATCATGTGATTACTAGTGACTAGCCTTGTAAGGATGTTTCTCCGAGTTCTAGTGAGAAGTCGTGACTGGTGGAGTTCAACCCTGTTCGGGTTTGAAGCAGTGCTCACGGAAAACTGTGGATGAGGTGGCGCAAGACTGTGGATTGATCGAAGTTAGATACTAACAGCGTTAGATATTGGCTCAAAGGTCCAGAGATTAAACGTTCGCCAGCACACCTAAAGGACCTGTGTTCGAATTCTGCGATGCACAGTCACTGAAAAACACTCATTCCTAGTAAATGGAGCTAGCTTATTGGACTGCAGTATCTTGATAGAACGAATGGTTTATGATTTTGATTTCACGCGAAAATCATTAATAGTAATAGACAATAAAAAGAGTGAAATGGAGACAGATATGAAAAGAATGAAAAATAATTTGACAAAACTAGAAAGAAAAGGCCAGGACATTGTAGGTTGGAGAATACCGGTCGGCGGCCTATGCACCATTTGGGGTAACGAGTGCAAGTAAGTAAGCAAGTAGGTAAGTAAGTAAGCTGCGTAAGTAAGTAAGTAAGTAAGTAAGTAAGTAAGTAAGTAAGTAAATAAGTAAGCTGCGTAAGTAAGTAGGTAAGTAAGTAAGCTGCGTAAATAAGTAAGTAAGTAAGTAAGTGCATAAGTAAGTAAGTAAGTACGTAATATTGAATGAAACCGAAGAAATTCAATAGTTTCTCTGAATTCGCCGTTAATTTTGCGCAAGGTTAAAAACAATTTGCCGGCACAGAGATTTAGAGGTTGAACATTCATGTGCGAGACCGAAGGCACTCTGTTCGAATCCTGCGAGCAGGGATCATGGATGTAAACTGCTGATGAGTCCGATGCAAGGAGGAAACAGCCGTCCAGTGCTTACAGGTTTCTAATGATGGTCCTATGTTGATTGCTTGGTTGATTTCAATGAAATTCAACAATCTCCAAGAAAAACCTAATAAAATGAGGATATTTTATTTCACTGGTATTTATCATATTTGAAAAGGTGGATTAAGGACATTAGGGCGTCAAAACGCCTGTCTTCCAGTCTATATTAAAGTCTTAATCTTCAATACGAATGTGAAGACAGTTCTACTGTATGAGGAGGAAACTTGAAATATCACAAACCTATCATCCACAAGCTACAAGTGTTTATTAACGGTTGTCTACCCAAAATACAGCGGATGAGTTGGCCAAACATCACAAACAACAACCTACTGAGTTAGACGATAAACCGGATTCCACTTCAGGATGAAATTATGAAGAACCTTTGGAAGTGGATAGGCCACATGTTGTAGAAGTCACTCAACTGTATCAAAAGGCAAGCTCTAATTTAGAGTTCTCAAAGCCTAAATAAAAACGAACAGCCAAGCAATACACGACGCCAAGAAATTGAGACAGACCTGAGAAGAATGAACAATAATTGGATAGAAATAGAAAGGAAGAACCCAGGACAGAGTAGGTTAGAGAATGTTGATTGGTGGCCTATGCATCATGTTGGGTAACAGGTGTAGCAAGTACGTCATGAGAATGAATTAGAGTTTTACAATTTGAAAACTAATCGAATTTTTAAGTATTTAATTTATGCAAAATATTCTTATTTTAAAATTTAATTTGATTAGGATAGGAAAGATGTTTAAGTTGTCAAACACTGACATTCTTTAAAAACACAAATTTACATAACATCATTTTTACTTCTCGTTGATATTACTATTCATTCGCTTAGTTTCATGCTGTTACTCTTTAGATGTTTCCTCATAAAATAACGATTGAAACAATAGGTTCTGAACAGTTTCAAGCTGATTTTGATCTCAATTGAGAATAAAAACACCTAGAGACGTTTCAGATTTACTGCCGGTTATAAGCTCGGCAGATGAAGGAGGAGAGTTGGGCATGAAGTTAACGACCTCATCCCGTGGAAATCCAACGTGAGAAAAAAGCTAATCAGAAGTAATAATTAGCTGGTCGGCAGCCTAAACTCCATTATGGGTAATAGACGTGTGTATGTCAGTAAGTAGGTAAGTAAGTAAGTAAGTTAGTTAGTAAGTACGTAAGTAAGTCTTATGATCGTCAATTGATATACTTGAAACTATTACGAGCTCACCTTAGTCGATAAACGAGAAAAAGACAATGAACCAGTGACATGGTAGGCTACTCTGATCCGTTGCGTCAAATGACTGAGGAAAAGTCTTGATATAGCGTTGAAAGTGTATTCTAAAAACACTCAGTAAACAAAATGATCTCAAGCACACAAATCGTGTTTATTTCCACATCATAAAAACATCCTTGGGATAGTCACAAAAATAGCGACCAATCACAACCGAGGATTTGTTTGATGGGAAATGTGATCTCAAGCTCGACTGATCAGCCCATGAATAAAATCAAAAATTAAGACATATATCAAGTGAGTTCTGGGTATCTAACGTCCTCAAAAGTAAGCAAGTAAGTAAGTAAGTAAGTAAGTAAGTAAGTAAGTAAGTAAGTAAGTAAGTAAGTCGAATATGAAAAAATCATACATTGTGCCCATTTGTGACTAATATCTTCTTGAGGAAATTCGCCCGGTTTTAATGAGCCGCCATGACTAATGGAGTCCAACCATGTAGGGCGTTGGCAGTTATACACGGAAGACAGTGAATGAAGTTGCGCAGTATTGCGGAATGATTTAATTTAGACGTTAACACCGTCGTAATGGTTCGGATTTTTCATACACGAGACCGAAGTTCCTGTGTTCGATTCCCGCCAATGTAGGTCGTAGGTATGCATTTCTAAAGAGTCCCAAACTAGGACGAAACATCTGTCCAATGCTTTCAGATTTCTATTGTTGATCTAACAATGATCGATTCATAATTTCAAAGATTAACTCAACAATCTTCATAACTCTATAAATGAATTCAAAAATATTTGTAATTACAATTCTTCATCTGATATCAGATCGTATCGACAAACTACATTTGGTCTGAAAGGGTTTCTGAACAAACAACCCATCTCATGAACTAGAAGTATCTATTTGCTAGTGATCTACAGTTGATAGATGGTTTGTGCTGTTATTTTTTATAGGATAACTTTGATTTCTATTTGTTTACTGAAACAGAATTCTAAAACTCTAGTCACTAGATCTTGATTAGGATATGAGGTAAACGAAAGCTTTATGATTTGAACATTCTTTGTTGTTGATTTCTGAAGTAGATTTTAGTTTATTTGACATTTCTGTCAAAAAAAATGTCAAATGACGATGTTATCAGTGAAATCCTGTTGAGAATTTGACTATCACTTCACTTAACGAATCTATTTAGTTTTAAAACATCATTGTTTACGTGTTTGAAGACCACAAGAGGAAGAAACAAAAGTTTGGTCCTTTTTCCATGCTTAGAAAAATAAAACTTAAGTATTTTCATTATACAGTTGTTGTAAAGATGGTTGACATTACGCCGAGAAATAGCGAAACATATGAGAGGAATGAACAAACATTGGACAGAATTGGAGAGGGAAACCCAGGACAGAGTTGGTTGGAGAAAACTGGTGGGCGGCCTATGCTCCGTTGGGGTTAACAGGCGTAAGTAAGTAAGTAAGTAGAGATTGTTGAGTCTCATTGAAATCATGAATCGATCAATGTGAGACTATTATTTGAAACTTGGAAATACTGGACGGCTGATTCGTCCTTGAATAGCACAGTTCGCCTTCATGATCCCTTCTGTAAGTGAATAAACTTTGGAGTAAATCGTTCTGTTCTTAATTTGTATCATTTCTCTTGTTTTCAAATAAATATATAGGGTTATTTATAATAGACCATGATATGCTCGTCAATCGATATGCTTGAACGAGTTCTCCTTACTCAGTAAACGAGGGTAAAGATAAATGATCCAGTGACACGATAGGCTATTCTGTTTCGATTGTACTCAGCCCCGCTAACTATATCAAGATGTCTTGATAAAGCGTCGATAAGCACACAAATCGAGTTTGTTTATAAATGATAGAAACGTATTTGGGAGAGCCACAAAAGTAGCGTACTGAAATAACACATCAACAAATCACAGTCAAGGAATTTCCGGGTGGGGAATGTAAGCTGAAGGTCAACTGATCAGCCCGTGCGCGAAAACACAAAATCAAAAATTAGGACTTATATCGAGTGAGTTCTGGTGATCGAACGCCCCTATTAGACAGAAAATTAAATCTTTTGTTCATTACTTAGCAGACTTTCCGCAAGACTACTAAAAATCTTCAAACGTAACATCGTGTTACGACTGGTTCAATAAAAGTCATCTCAGACTATTAGTTGGAAAATTACAATTCTTCAATATTCAATGTCAAAAGTCCATCTTTCTATCTATTGATAAATATATATAAGAATACAATCAGAAAAGTTCGAATAATGGTACAGTCTTTGTAGATACAAACATATTTTCTACATTTTGGATTATAGTATTATGGAGATTGATGTTTTTTGCATATTGAAACCAAAAAACAATGTACTCACTTGTGACTAGCTTCACGAGGAATTTATCCGAGTTCTAGTGAGATGTGAATTCCACGTTTTCAGGTATAGGGAGTAATAACTACCAAAGACAATGGGAGAAGTTGCCCAAAATCCTTAGACTGATTGAAGTTAGTCATTAACATAATTGGATGCGGTATCAGTGCTGGTTCAGAGGTCGTGAATTTGAATCCTGCAGGTAGCAGGTAGCAAGAGTAGAGGACCAGTGTAGCAGCAGCCTCCGCAGCAGTAGGTCTCAACATACATAAAGGAAAAAGCGAAATTCTCCGATGCAAAACAACATGCACCAACCAAATCACTCTTGATGGAGATGTCTTGGAGCACGTTAACATCTTTACATATCTGGGCAGCATCATCGACGAGAAAGGTGGATCCGATGCAGATGTGCGGGCGCGGATTGGCAAAGCAACGGCTGCATTTCTACAGTTGAAAAATATCTGGAACTCCAAACAAGTATCAGTCAACACCAAAATCAGGATTTTCAATACAAATGTCAAGAAAGTTCTACTGTATTTGTGAACGAACAGTTGTCTACGCAAAATACTTCGGATTCGTTGGTCAGACACCATCAGCAACAACGTACTGTGGGAGAGAACAAACCAGATTTCTGTAGAGGAGGAAATCAGGAAGAAGCGGTGGAAGTGGATAGGACACACACTACGAAAAGCACCTAACTGCATCACAAGACAAGCCCTCACATGGAACCCTCAATGCAAAATGAGAAGAGGAAGGCCAAGGAACACCATACGCCGAGAAATAGAGAAAGATATGAGAGGAATGAACAAGAATTGGACAGAACTGGAGAGGGAAGCCCAGGACAGACAGAGTTGGTTGGAGAAAACTGGTGGGCGGCCTATGCTCCATTGGGGGTAGCAGGCGTAAGTAAGTAAGTTAGTAAGGTAGCAGGAGACGTGGATGCACACTGTCATTGATCAATCCTAGACCAAGATTAAACGGCCATCTTTCAGTATGCTTTGAGTGCTTTCTAATGATAGTTTGAATAATGTTTCATTCATGATTTCAAAATTTTTTTTAACAAAATCGATCAATCTAAACGGGAACAGCATATATATAAAATAATCAATCACCGGGAATAATTTGAATAATTTTTTTAATTGGAAACAATGAAAAAAAAATAATTCATGTGCCATTTGAAGAAAAATGAATTGCAGAGACGAAATGAAACATCAATCTCTTTCTCTTTCGTCCTCTCTCTGTCTTTGTAGTCAGTGTTAATGTCTTTATTTCTCTAAACATCAAAGCTCAAGCTTTTTAGAAACATTTTTTGCATAGATTATTTTCCCAAATGAGATTTGATGATGAAATTCGATAAAATCTCCATGTGTTTTTGATATTTTGAAATGAATATGGAAATAGGCGAAAAAAGCTGGTGATGATCATCGAAAATCGTTGGTGTGGTCAACTTTCGGAGTAGAATTATAAAATTCATGTTTAGCTAAGATTAGGGAATCAGTCAGTAATTAAAGTAACTAACCGCTTATGTATATTGCACGAAATGCGACAGCAGAAATAGATAACTTTGACACTTTACGGCATGCCTGAGAAGATAGTCGACCTCATACGGATTGTGTATGGATCATAGCTTACAGAGTCGTTCGAAGAGAAGACCAGTGTCGGTCAAGGTTCCTTTACTCTTAGGCTTTCTGTTTCTCCTGGTGGTCGACTGGATTATGTAGACGTCAATATTTGGAGGGAAGTGCAGGATACTGTGTGAACTACAAGGACAGAGCTGGACGATTCAGACTAAGCAAATGATCAGCTTCTTTTATCTTACTGGCAAAAATGTATTTGGGATGGACAGTGTAGCGGCAGCCTCTGTAGAGGTATGTCTCAGCACTATTCCCTGATACAATAAAATATGCAACGACCAAATCCCTCTTGATGGAGATGCTTTTGAGAACGTAAAAACCTTAACATATCGAAGCAGGATCATTGACGATTAAGGGTGGATTTAGATGCAGATGTAAAGGTATGGATCGGCAGAGTAAGTGTAGCATTTGTACAATTGAAGAACATTTGGAACTCCAAACAAATATCAACCAAAACCAAGGTCAGAACTTTCAATACAAATGTCAAGAGAGTTCTACTGTACGGAGCAGAAACGTGAAAAAAACAAAGGCAACTGGGGATCCGTTAGCCAGACACCTTCAAGAACAACCTACTGTGGGAGAGGATAAACCAGATTTCAACAGACGAGTTAATCACAATGAAGTGCTGGAGGTGGATTGAACAGAAATTGAAGACGGAACTCAACTGAGTCACAAAGCCAGCCCCTCACTTAGAATCCTCAATACCAAAGGAAAATAGAAAGATCAAAGAACACATTATTACTAAGCATTGGAGACAGACATGCGAAGAATGAACAATAATTGGACAGAACTAGAAAGGAAGGCCTAGAACACAACATCAGCAGCACAAACTTCAATTGGAAGAAGTGAAGTATGAGAAGTATTCTCTACTCATAACTTATAGCTTGTTCTGTTGACCTCGATCCTTGAATAATTGTTGTTCATCTAAAACCTACCATTGTCTGCACCTTTATTTTGATTGTATCCCGCTTTGATCTGTTTGTTGATCCTGTTTATCTATGATTTTTGTGATTAGTTAATAAATTGGGTCAATATCTGTGTGTAATGTTTTTTCTTACGCCTAAACTCTCTTCATCATAAGTAATCTCAATTGGCGATGAAAAGTTTGTCGAATGCTAATTTAACTCATAACATTGACTCAACTTTTTATAGGTGAACTTGGTGTTTTCCTATTGTGGTGTGAGCTACTGATAAGTAGTATATGACGTGAGTGTCAACGTAATGTCTGGCAGCAGAAGATGGGGGAAGATCAAGAAAGGAAGAGTTAGTAGAACACAATGGAATTTGTATGAAACGTATGAATAGTGAGTGACAATGAATTGATGTTTTGCAACAGGAACAGTCCAGTTCGATATGATGAACTGTTATTTTGCAAATGAACGATTTACGATATGGTTTTCCTATTTTACTGAGTAACTCTGTAATTTTCTCTGAATACAGTCCGGTTGCCCCACCTGTGTTCTCCTTCACTACACTTCCACTACAAGGATTAATTCAACATTTAAAGACTGATTATTCATCAGATCAAAACATGATACGTTTATACCTTTTAGCTGTTGATTGGTTTATGTGATGCAGCCACTATTTCTTGATTGGCTGATAAATAGTAGCTCAAGGTCACCACGATACAGCCATATTTACACTTTGCTTTGAATTCATAAATAACAGTAATGAACATATTCACATAATCGGATACTAGACTCTTAAGAATATTGAGGATACTTTCAATGAATCCTTTAAGTTAGGAATATGGAAGTTTAAATTTTCATAATTGATAAATAATTATTCTTTGTCACGAAGTGATTTAAAAGGTCAGAATATTTAGCAAGTAAGACAAACAGTTAACACGTTAACCTACTTAGATATTCATTGGCATTCTTTACTATTATTCAAATCAATATTTATAAATTTCAACTAGCGCTCTTTTGGCGAACTGGTTTTTTTTTATCGAATTCGCTAAAAAAAACGCTAGTGTGAGATCTGCAGAGGCATCACTCAATACCAGGCAAAGTTTTCAACAGGATATTGTTAAACAGAATGAAGGACTTCGTACATGCCCAACTTCGAGATCAACAGACTAGATTTCGTAAGGATCGTTCGTGTACTGACCAAATCAACTGCAACATTACGGATCATTGTGGAACAATCAAATGAATAGAATTCACCACTCTACATCTGCTTCATCGACTACGAGAAAGCATTCAATAGCGTGGATAGGAAAACACTATGGAGGCTTCTTCGACACTACGGTGTGCCTGAGAAGATAGTCAACATCATACGGGATTCTTATAATGGATTCAACTGCAAAATTGTGCACGGAGGTCAGTTGACAAACTCGTTTGACGTGAAGACCGGTGTCAGGCAAGGTTGCTTACTCTCATCCTTTCTCACTCGCCTGGTGATCGACTGGATCATGAAGACGTCAACATCTGGAGGGAAGCACGGTATTCAGTGGACAACCAGGATGCAGCTGGACAATCTGGACTTAGAAGATGATCTGGCTCTCCAATCGCACACGCAACAACAAATGCAAGAGAAGATGACCAGTGTAGCCACAGCCTTAGCAGCAGTAAGTCTTAACTTACGCAAAAGAAAAATGCAAGTTTCCAATACAACACAACATGAACCAATCAAATTACACTTGATGGATGCATCTTGGACGAGAAAGGTGGGTCCGATGCAGATGTGAGGGCGCGGATCGGCAAAGGAAGGGCTGCATTTCTACAGTTGAAAAATATCTGGAACTCCAAACAACTTTCAAACAAAACCAAAATCAGGATTTTCAATACAAATGTCAACACAGTTCTACTGTATGGAGCGGAAACTTGGAATACTAGCAAAGCCATCATTCAGAAGATACAAGTATTTATGAACAGTTGTCTACGCAAAATACTTTGGATCCGCGTGCCAGACACTATCAGCAACAACTTACTGTGGGAGAGAAGAAACAAGATTCCAATGGAGGAGGAAATCAGGAAGAAGTGGTGGAAGTGGATAGGACACACACTACGAAAAGCACCCAACAGAATAAGCCCTTACATGGAACTCTCAAGGTCAAAGGAAGAGAGAAAGGACAAGAAACACACTGCGCCAAGAATTAGAGAAAGATATGAAAAGAATGAACAAAAACTGGAAAGAACTATAAAGGGAAGCCCATGACAGAGTTGGTTGGAGAAAACTGGTGAGCGGCCTATGCTCCACTGAGTGTAACAGGCGTAAGTAAGTAAGAAAGTTTAGTTTCGTTCATCAATTCATTTATCAAATCACTGTTTCATTTAAATCTTTTCAATGATAATCGTAGTTTCAAACAACCGGAACAGATATATACCATTTACAACACTCAAATCTTGTTAGCCAGCTGTACTGATTAGTGTTGCTAACTTGGAATAGTTAATATCACTGAATGATAGGCATGAATACTATGATGAAGTTTCGTTCTCCTAGATGGATGGTGTAGTCGCGTGAATTTCATTGTTCTTCGAAATAATTTAAGGTATCGAATCAAAATAACCAACCAATCAAGATCGAGATAGATATAACGGAGGAGCAGGAGTCGTGGATGCGCACTGCCACTGATGAGTAGTCCCATACCAGGACGAAACGGCCGTCTTTCAGTGCTTCCAGGTTTCTCTAATGGTGGTAGTCTAACAATGATTGATTGATGATTTCAAATGTGTAAAAACGCAAAAACCTCCAAAACTCTGCCCCAAAATAAAAATAATCACCAGAAAAGAAAATGTTAACTTGTTAATTGATTTCTCAGAAATATTATTTCAAACGAGAATTACTTCATACATATTACTTCATTTCGTACAACGATAATTTGTTCCAGTATTCCAATTATGTTTTTGGGGGAGGGAAATTCAAGGTAAACTGATTAACAAATTATTTTTCAATTTGGGCTGTAATTAATTTTTAAAAAATATGTCAAAATTATTCGAACATAAAAGGGGACAAAAATGATTGATTTCATATATTGGGCTTTTGAAAATTAAGATTCTCATGTGTTTTTATTATTATTATTACTGTAATTATTTTCTAATGACATTTACAGTGTTCTTTGTTTTTGATCTCCGGACACAACTGAACATGTGATCGATAGGGATGAAATGCAAAGAAACTGGAATAATTCACGATGTATCGAATTGTGTAGATTATTCCATGAAACGACAAGGAGGATTCATTGTTTCTCAGCAGTATGTGAATCTCATGATATCTGTCAGTGTTCTGACCATTCATTAGACAAACCCTAGTAAGAAGCTGGCACTGAATGGCTGTTTCGTCTTGGCTTGGGACTCATCAATGGCAGTGCGCATCCACGACTTCTGGTATTCACACAGGATTCCAAACCAACACCTTCGGTCTTGTGCACCGTTGAGTCATTGAACCAGCATCGTACGGTGTTTTCGTCTAACTCTAATCAATCTAAAGATTTTGCGCATCCTCACACTTTTGTCCTCGGTTGTTACTGCATACACCCTACAGCGTTGAACTCTACTGGTCACGTTAGATGCCGGCCCAGTGCCGCAGAGGTTAGGCATTCGCGCGCAAGACCAAATGTCATTAACTCAAATCCAACTAGTAGCTAGAGTAATTGGTACGCACTACTGAAGAGTACTATACTAGGACGAAACGGTCGTGTTTGAATGCTTCTAATGGTGGTCTAACACTGATCGATTCATGATTTAAATAGATTATTTTCGTTTTAACTTGTGTAAATACTTGGTAAATACTACTGAACAATGAAATCGAGCGTCCATTATTGTTAGAATCGAATCTAGGACTTTCAGTCTTCACTTCTAGACCACTGAGCTGGCATCCAGTCCTGGCATATAGGACCCCGATCAATCTTCGGTCATGTGCAACATCAATGTGTTCGGCGGGAACTGCTTCATACATAACAGGGCTTACCTCCACTGGTCACAGCTTCTTATTAGAACTCAGGGAAATTTCCTTACAAAGCTAGTCACTAGTGAGTACATTATATACCATTCGTGAAGAAATTCTCCTGCTTCAGGTGAGAAGCCCTGACTAATGAAGTTGAATTGTGTCGGGTGTAGGCAGTAACTACCGAAGACAAATTTGGTGAGTTTGCGCAAAATCCTTAGATTGATTAGAGTAAGACAGAAACACCGTTCGATGCTGGTTCAATGACCCGGTGGTTAAGCATTCGTGCACAAGACCGAAGGTGTTGGTTTTGAATCCTGTGTTAGTTGCAGGAGTCGTGGATGAGCATTGCTGTTGAGTCCCATGCCAAGATCAAACAGTTGTCTCTCACTGCTTCCAGATTTCCTAGGTTCGATTTTCACGAAAATCGGGTCATGAATTCGCTCTGCTAAAAAGAGTCACATACTAGAACGAAACAACCTTCCAGTGCTTCAATGTTACTCAACAATCTCCTTAACACTCTAGTGAACAAGAGTAAGACAACTTTAATTCAGATAAATCGATTTGATTGTGTATCCAAAAAAACAAACAATTAGGCGTTCGCGCACAATATCGAAGGTCCGTGAGTTCGAATCCTGCAGGGTGCAGGAGTCGTGGATGTGCACTGCCACTGATGAGTCCCATACCAGGACGAAACGGCCGTGTTTCAGTGCTTCTTCCAGGTTTCTAATGGAGTGGTCTAATATTGATCGATTCATGGTTTCAAAAATGTGTGTGTAATTGGACCTAAAGCATAGACCTTCTCTCATTGGTTTTTTTACACTACCAATGTTTGTTTCGTGACAAGGAATAATTTTAACGATGCTTAGATGATCAGTGAATAAATAAAAAAATTTTTGTTTTGAAAATAACTAGAGTTTAAGGTTTACGTATAACACAGAGACATATCTATTACGTAAATAAAGAAACATTAAAATATATTCAGATAAGAATGGGTAATCCAACTTTACAGTGCGTAGTTATTATCAGCTATGTATGGTATATGTGATTTGTTCTCTAATACAACCAGTACGTTTGAATATTTCCAATTATAGGAATAATACAATCAATAATAATCATAGATCGGAGTGCACGCATATAATATAAAACTCTTTTTGGAACTTGGCAAAAAAAATTCATATTATGGATTGTGGCTTCGGTCTTGGCGGATCAGCTAACTTACTTACTTACTTACGCCTGTTACCCCCCATTGGAGCATAGGCCAACCACCAGTTTTCTCCAACCTACACTGTCCTGGGCTTCCATTTCTGGTTCTTTCCAGTTTTTGTTCATTCTTTTCATATCTTTCTCCATTTCTCAGCGTAATGTGTTCCTTGGCCTTCCTCTTTTCTTTACTCCTTAAGGGTTCCATGTGAGGGCTTGTCTTGTGACGCGCAGTTCGGTGTTTTTCGTAGTGTGTGTCCTATCCACTTCCACCACTTCTTCCCGATTTCCTCCTCCACTGGAATCTGGTTTGTTCTCTCCCACAGTACGTTGTTGCTGATCTTGTCTGGCTAACGAAGTATTTTTCGGAGGGAGACAACTGTTCATAAATACTTGTATCTTCTGGATGATGGCATTCGTAGTTCTCCAAGTTTTCACTCCATACAATAGAATTGTCTTGACATTTGTATTGAAAATTCTGATTTTGGTGTTGATTGATATTTGTTTGGAGTTCCAGATATTTTTCAGTTGTAAAAATGCAGCCCTTCTTTTGCTGATTCGTCACATCAGGCAACCTTGAAAATCATGAGAGAACACTGTGAGAGCATACGAAAGACTGAGTAAACCCAGATGATAATTATTATAACAGTAATCCAAGCTACAAGAAAATAAAGTGTAGAATGACTGACGTAAAATTTGAATAAGTGTACAATGAACATCGTTTTTTCACAGTCAGAGTCAGATACAACGTAGAACATTGTACATATGTATGTACATCAGTTCACGTTGCCAGACATAACACATTAGCACAGAGACACAATTGTTAATTCAAATCCCGTAGTGGTAGAGAAAGTAGATGTATTACTGGTAGTGAAAAAGATTAGGGTTTGAAGATATGATTCGAGAAGTATAATTCAGTGAGATAAATTTAGAAGGAGATAGATAGAGATAATGAGGAATTCAGAAGGTTAGAATTAGAGAGAACACAAAGAGTGGATGCAACTGCGCCATTGCAAACGATTTTGGCCATGTTGTTCAAGGTCTATAACTATCGTCTAGCGGACCCCGACCAGGTAGTGGACACCTACCTATTAACATGGCTCAATCCAGTTGCAGTGACTTCATGCATTTCTGTCATGTTTTGGTTTGGCTGCCCATAGCTTTCTTCCAACCTATTCCTACATCGGCGGTTTGGCATACGCAACACATATCCCAACCACCTCAACTGATGACGTTTCAATATTTGTCATCCCTACCTTGGTCTCGTTTCGTAACTATACATGAAATGTTTATACATTTTACGAGACTGGGAAAGTCATCCAAGGTGCTGCAAAAAGGCAGAGATACAACCTGTTGGTACTTGAAATCAATGAAACACAGTGGGCGCAAGTTGGAAAACACAAAACTCAAAGGAATAGAGGAAGACCAAAAAAAAACACAGTACGCCTACAAAATGGAGACACACATCAAAGGAATGAACAACAGAACCAAAAAAGAAAACTGACGATAGTGTAGGTTGGAAAATGCTAGTGGGTGGCCTATGCTCCATTGGGCAAGAGGCGTAAGCAAGTAAGTAAGTAAGTAAGGAAGGAAGGAAGTGCTGTTAATAATAGTTTTACGCCAATTTAAATCTATTATTTTGATATAAACAATTTTCATGCCTAAATGTTAATCGCCTGCCAGTGCATTACGTCATCTTTTATTGTTCACTTAAACGAGATAAACATAATTTTTGGAAAAAAAAAATTTATCTTCCCTAATACATAAACAAATGGAAATATGTTTAAAACAACATTCTTTTTTCCCAATTAGTATACATTTTAATTGATTGATAAAACAGAAAAGAAAAATTCTTATTATCTTATCATATCCTAAATACTGTTACAGTATCTTTATATTCTTGGTTAATCAACAAGCATGCTGCACATGCAGGCCGCTACATTTTACGCAACACAAGGATTCTCTTTAAGGGCTAATAGTGCAATCACCTCTGCCCCATACGGAAACGTACATGTTTTCTAGATCGGTCTGCAGACAAGTGGACGTCCAAAAAAGCACGCGCACGAGCAGTGCCCACCGTTCGGGCATTTATAAATCAGCAAGATCCCTTCAACCAGTCTACTACCCACAATGCCCAATAGGCAAGGGCGGTAAGGCGGGCTTTCCCAGCTAGTCCTGGCGCCCGGAACGGATTACTCAGCCGACCAGCAGTGCACTAACCAGCAGCCATTCCAACTGTCTGGCCTCCAACTGCCTTGTACTGATACAATCGACCGGAGCCCTAAGAAGCTAAAGATCGAGTTTGTCCCACAAGGTCAGCTGGAACGTACACCCTCCCATGCATATTAGTTGATTAATAAAACAGAAAAGAAAAGTTCCTATTATCATGTCCTAAATATCTCTTTATTAGTATTGCTTACTTAATTACGCCTGTCACCCCCCATGGAGCATAGGTTATCGATCAATATTATCTAATCTATTTTGTATGCCACCTTCCTTCTCCAATTCTATGCAATTAATGTTAATTCTTTATATTTTCGGGCACAGTTTTTGGAGGTTTGTGTTTTTACACATTTGAAATCATCAATCAATCATTGTTAGACCACCATTAGAAACCTGGAATCACTGAAACGCAACCGTTTCGTCCGGGTATGGGACTAATCAACAGTGCGCATCCACGACTCCTGCACCTCGCAGGATTCGAACCCGGGACCTTCGATATTGTGCGCGAACGCCTAACCATCGGACCACTGGGCCGGCATTCAACAGTGTTAATATCTAACTCTGATTGAACTAGGGAATTTGCACGATCTTACCAATTTGTCTTTGGTAGTTACTGCCTACATCCGACATGGTTGAACTCCATTGGTCACATCTTCTCAATTAGAACTCTGAGAATTTCCTCACGAAGCTAGTCACTAGCGTGTACTGTTACTGACGGCTTTCGTAGTTCGCCAAGTTTCTGCAGCATACAGTAGAACTGTCTCGACATTTGTATTGAAAATCGTGAATTTGGTGTTGGCTAATAGTTGTTTTCAGTGTGAGATGTTCTTCAATTGTAGAAATGCTGTGACTGCTTTAAAAATCACTGTCTTCGTATCTCCATCAGATCAATGATGCTGTACAGATCTGTAAAGGTTTCCATTTCTTTCAGTACCTCTCCATCAAGTGTGATTTAGTCAGTGCATTTTCTGTTGTATTTAAGAATTTCGATTGTTCCCTTGTGGATGACAAAGGCTACTGCTTCATAGTCTGCTGCTACGTTTACTTTCTTCGCCTGCACTGATTGTTTGTGTGTGAGGTTAGATCCCCAGAACTCGCTTGATAAAAATATCTTTATTTTGGATTTGTTTCATGGACCCGATCGGATGACCTTGAGATCACATTTCCCACCAGGAAAATCCTTAGCTGTGATTGGTTACTGTGTCATATTAGCGTGCTATTTTTGTGACTGTCCCAAGGACGTCTCTATAGAGTGCTTGGATTCATTATGTGCTAGCTGGATGTTTGTAGAATACACTTTCTACGCTATATCAAAACTTCTCGCTGATAATTTTGGAACAATCGGATCACAGTAGCCTACCTGGACGCTGGTTCATTGTCTCGTTCACGTTATTCGACTAAGGTGAACCCGTAATAGTTTCAAGCATACTTTGAAATGAGTATAACAAATACAGAAGAGTTAGGTCATCTGATAAGTTCAAATCATCTATCTATGTCTTGGCTATTCACTGTATTCCTTGATCATCCTGTCATGTTTACCTCTTCAAATCAATCATATTTGTCTGTAAAAACAAGGGTTAGTCATTGGTTTATATTTGATCACAATGTGATAAACAGTTCCATGTCGTTAGTAAAATACTGATCGATGCACACTGCTCACGAATCCCATGTTAGAACGAAACAGACGTCCAGAGCTTCCAGGTTTCTAATATAGTGATCTAACATCGACTGATTCACAATTTCAATAACTGATAGAATAATTAGATTTGAATAGAGAAATGAGAAGACATATTTTGTGAGATAGTAGTACCATTTCGTGCTTTCTCGTCAGCCGATTGGAAGACAAGATAGGGGAACATATTCCAAAATGTCTAATCAAATCCATGATTCATCAACCTAGCCCATCATCTGAAAATCGATCAAGAAACCCAGCCTCGTCCATTGCAAAACATCTGATGATGATGAGTGGTCATCAAATTGACCCAAAATCAGCCTTTAGAGTTGTGAAATGTCATCAAAACCCACACACACTGAAACTACTCGAAGTTATCTTGATTGGTCGGAAAAGTCCAACTTTAGTGAATGTCATCCTAAATAAGAAATTTTGACCTTATCTTCAAAACTGTATTTACACACAAACAACATGTTGTTTGTATGTGACTGACGAGAAAGCACGAAATGGTACAACTATCTCACAAAATATGTCTTCTCATTTCTCTGTTCAAATTTATCAAAGGGGACCACTGTTTAGAATGATTAGAGACATTCTATTGACTATTGACATTGATGAAATCAATATGAAGAAATTCCAGAAAATTTGAATTGTTAACATTTCTTAAAAAAGTTGATCTATGACATGTTATCAATTTGCATTACGGGGTTGTGAAGATTGTTAAGAGGTTGCGCAACTCCGTGAATTTGATCAAGTTAGACATTAACACCGTAAGATACCGGCTCAGCGGTCTGTCGGTTAGTGCGTTCGCGCACAGTACCGAAGGTCCTGGGTTCGAGTCCTGCGTGGTGCAGGAGTCGTGGATGCGCACTGCTGAGGAGTCCCATACCAGGACGAAACGGCCGTCCAGTGCTTCCAGGTTTCTAATGGTGGTCCAACATTGATCGGTTCATGGTTTCAAAAAAAAACGTTATCAACTGGTGAAAGATCGATCAATTTCGCATTGTTCTTTTTCTAAAATGAAAAATACTTTTGCTACTAAACCTTGAGAGAAAAAAGTAGTGGACAGCTACTGCGATTGATATCAGAATGATTTTTTTGTTTCGACTGATGATAATAATAATAATACTGATAAAAGTGAAAAATTTAATTTTTCAAGTTTCAATAATTTTCTATTAAGTGAAATGGTCATGAGAGATAGTTTTTTTTGTAAGTTTTAAACAAAATAAATGCCAAAAATTTACATAATGATAAAATTGAATGTAGAGAATTTTTTATAGATGCATGATAGGGTTGTATTCACGAATTGATCAACGTGTAAGAATGCTGTCAGACACATGGAAGCACTGGACAGTCAGTCTTTCCGTCCTGGTATGGGACTTATCATCATTGTACATCCAAGATTAATGCTAGTCACCAGAATTGAAATGAGGAGCTTCGGTCTTGCGCGCGAACACTTGAAGTCTGGACTACTCAGCCGGCATCCAGTGGTGTTAATCGCTAACTTCGCCCAACCCATGGTTTGAGCAACTTCACGAACAGTCTTCGCTGGGCAGTAATTCGAGCGCGGACAGGGTTGAACTTCATTGGCCCAGAGGTTAGGCGTTTGCTGACAAGACCGAAGGTCCTAGGTTCGATTGTTGTCAGTCACGGGATCCGTGGATGTGCACTTCTGAGGAGTCGCATACTAGGTCGAAAAGACCGTCTAACATTGATCGATTCATGATTTCAAAATACTGTATGGATTATTTTACTTTTTCAATTTTAGAAGTATATGAATAAAATTTCAAGAATTTTTCTCCGTTTTCCTGTTTAAATCAAATTTAAGCAAATTGCTTGTTTGTTTAAATATATGAACCACACATCGACTGTATGTTGGTATTTGAAACTTGAAGTGCATGCTGTTTATCATGAAACATAAAACGACACGATCCAAATGATACCTAGATTAGTGTTTGCTCCGGCACCAGTCTAGTGAGTTCCGATGTAACTCAACTTTCATCATAAGACATTACATCTCTTCTAAATGAAGACCTTCCAACTCTCAGGGGAGAGTTTAAATGGTTTCAGTTGGTGAGTTAGTTTTCTATAGAATAGGGTTGCTACCGCATATCTAACCCTCTTCTATTATCTGTCACTGATACCGGAATTAACTCCAGATGGGATCCAGGCGCAGGTAAAATGATCCTGAATCGTTTGATAAACAAACAATCAAATGCAATTGAAACTTTTCAATCAAATGTGGATAATGTCTGAAATTTATTTTATAGCTGTTAATAGTGGTCTATAAAAAAGGTATTCATGAATATTGGGGACTTTAGATCCCCAGAACTCACGTGCTAAAGGTCCCAATTTTGGATTTTATGTTTACGCTCATGGGCTGGTCAGTTTACCTTGAGATTACATTTCCCATTCGGAAAATCCTTGACTGTCATTGGTTGGTGGATTATTCTGGTACGTTATCTTTTGGCTTTTCCAAGGACGTTTCTGTCATGTAAAAGCAAATTCGATTTGTGTGCTTGTGAATCTCGATTTTCTTGGGTGCTTTTAGAATACACTGTTCTACGCCATATCAAGACTTCTTCCTCTACTTAGTGGGGCCTTGGGACGCTCGGATTAGAGTATCCTATCGAGTGACTAAATCGTTTGTCTTCATTCACGTTTACCGACTGAGGTGAACTCGTAATACTTTCACGTATATCAACTGACGAGCATAACAAAATCAGTGTTTGTAAATTTGTGACTACTTCTGTCTGCTTTATTTTCTCTGATCAGTTTGAAATATTTTTCGCATAACTTCTGGTTTTACTCAGAGTCAATCAGTGGTAGTGAACAATTGTATTTGACAGGTCGAAGTAGTGGTTGATTTTCAATAAAAAAACACGAACTGGTCAATGTTAGACAAACATTGCACACTTGTTTCTTTCCATATTGAGACTACTCAAAATCGTGCGTTCATGACATTGCATTGACAAATCGAATGCACTTCCCGATACCTGGTTTCTAGATTATTCAGTCGGCATTTAACCATGTGAGCGACAAACTTTAATCGATGCACGATATCTTGTTACCTCATCAATTATCTTAGTTTTATAACTGTCTCACAATTGACACGGATTAACTGCATTTGTCATGCATACCGTCTTACTAGAATCCTGAGGATTCACTATCAAAGCTACGATCAAATGAAAACCGTCAGTATAATGTTTTGAATTCATGTCCAATCCATAACCAGCGTTTCTGCCTGACTTTTTCATCTGCTACAATTTGGATTTTTCTCTCACACAGTAGGTTGTTGCTGATAGTATCTAGTCAATGGATCTGAAGAATTTTGCATAGACAATTGTTGATAAATATTTTTGTCTTCTGGATGGTAGATTTGATAGTTTTCCAATTTTCAGCTTCATACAGTAGAATTGTCTTGACATTTGTATTGAAAATTATGACTATGACGTTGGTCGACAGTTGTTTTGAGGTTCAAGATGTTATTCATTTATGTAAATGTCGATCCGCGTCTTCACATGTTCATCAGATCTAACCTGCTTGTCAGTGATGCTGCCCAGATATGTAAAGGTTTTAACGTCTATCTTATCTATGCACACTTCTATTTACAAAGCAGACAGATTATCGACTGTTTTCTTTCACATATTTTCGAATCTCTCAAACACTTTGATCGCGCCATACATTCAGATCCGATACTGTTCATTTCAACAGTGCCTTCTGCATGTTACTCTGCTGTATACTACTTAATAACCAGTTGACAAGTAGTATATACCAGATTGGTTATTTGTGATTTATAAGATTTCATATTTTCATGAATAAAATGTGTATTTTATCATTTAAACTTATATTTTCTTTGATATTCAAGATTTTTGTAGATAGAAGGATTGGGCAGCTGGTTCGACCGGCGGGAATCGAACTCTTGATCCTCAGATTTGTGAGCGAATGCCTAACATGTCGACCGGTTGAGTCAAGATTCTGTGATGTAAATGTCTAAATTCAACCAATTCACGATATTGTGCAGCTTTCATCCATTGTGTTTTTCAGTGGACAATTGTCTCCTACTTGACTCGAACTGAACTTCACAAAGTCACAACTTCTCACATGAACTTCAGGAATTCCAAGAACATTTCATGAAACACGTGATTATTATTATTATTACTATTGTGGCGGATTGAATTTAGACTTTGACATCAACCATTGAAGATCAAGGTGAGCAGGACAAGATATGAGTCATACTAGGAGAATACTTCTAATACTTCACTGCTATCTGAAGTTTGTGCTGATGATGTTTTTCAGAAGAACAATGAAAGCTCCGCAACTGAAACTTTCAGTTCAAAGACCGAAACTCTACAATTACTGTCCACTTGAACTACAGATTTTCTTTATTATTTCAAAGAAATAAAGACTATTGAATGTTGACCAAGTGGTTTCTGGGTTCGATTGCTGTGCTAGAGGTTCATTTGTCCTCTCTGATTGGGAATCATATCCTAGGGAAAAAAAATGGTCTTTCTATACAATCTTCCTCGAATTCCGTTTCCTGATTAATAAGAATTCGTTTCGTTTTTTATCGAAGACAAACAACTATAGCGATCATTAATATACATAGAAAAAGGTATTGGAAGCGTTGTTTGTGTTTCCTGGGACAACCAAGTAAGCAATGCAGTCGTTAGGAAACGAGTACTAGGTAGGGATGACAGATCAACAGACTAAGTAGTGAAACTTCATCATTTGAGGTAGTTGGGACATATGTTACGTATGCCCAATCATCGACTGCCTCTACGAGTGATGTTTTGTGGTGTAGGAGTAAGTTGGAAGAAAGCTAGCGGTGGCCAAACCAAAACATGGCACAAATCCATGAAGTCACTGACAACATGGACTGAGTTATGTTGTTAAATGTAGACTACCTGGTTAGGGTCAGCGAGACGGCGATAACCGATGTTTGTAGACCTTGAATAACATGCCTCAAAACCGTATGCGATGGCGCAAGTGCATCCATTCGTTGTGCTCTCTCTTCTGGATTCGTCAGTACCTCTACCTTTGTCTTTCTAACCTTATCTCACTGAATTATACTTCTTGAATAATATCTTCAAACCCTAATCTTCTCCATTACTGCTGATACATTTATTATCTCTAACAATATGAGATTGGAACTGACAATCACGTCTCTGTGCTAGTGTGGTATCGCAACCTTACCTGATGTACGTACGTACGTACGAAGTTCTATATTGTCACTGACTGACTGATCGAAAAAATTGGAATAAATATTTACAACCACAAGAAACAAGTACATTCGTATCGATTAAAACTATCTTAAATGTCTATGATGAAATCTCTCCCTCAAAAAAAAGGAACCGTTCGAATAAATCCACCATACCAATAAAATGAAATCCTCAATTTTTTCGTTATCAAAATCTAATTACTGCCTCTAATTAATCATATTCATTGTCAGTGTTCAAGTTTCAATAACAGTCAATGTGATTTATTTTTTGAATAGATAAAAAAAAATAAAGTTGAACATTTTCATAGAACCTAAAGTCACATTTCCATTTTCTTCGCATAAACACCACATTGGAGTTATTTAGTCATAAAATAAATAGGTATAACCAAAAACGTGGTATTCATTAATTTCCCCTCTTCGAAGAAATCTATGTGCAACCCATGCACACACACACGCACACTCACATATGCTAAACATATGTTAATGAACAGAAAGAAGATCAGTAACATTTGTGTTAATCAAGTTTACAAATAAAAGTATCATACTATTACATGCAGTACAGTACAGTACAGTACAGCACATATGATGTAATTATAAATGCTAATGGCAGTATAGATTATTGAATATTGAAAAAGGCAATTACAGTTGAAAATAAATGTAAGGACAAGTAGACGTCGAACTGCTGGATTCGACAAACTGGATTCTTTTGAGAATTGATGTTGAATGGAACTCACCAGTGTATATCTATTTGCTTGAAAGCATTTGACAGCCTGGACATGATAACACAATGGAGGAGGTTTCTTCAACACTATGGCGTTCCTGAGAAGATAGTCAACATCATTTAGAACTGGTATACATAATGGACAGCTTACAAACTTGTTCCAAGTGAAGACCAATACTGCCACACTTTCTCTTGCTGATAGAATGAGTTATGAAGATGTCAACATGTGAGGGAGGCCTTGAGATACAGTGAACAGCTAGGATGCAGCTGGATTTCAAAGATGATCAAGGCCTTCTTCCCCACACACAAAAACAAATGCAAATGAAGATAACCAGTGTAGAAACAACCTCTACAGCAGTTGGTTTCAAAATACACAAAGGAAAAAGAAAGATCCTCCGGTAAGACACAACATGCATCAACCAAATCAAGCTTGACGGAGGAGCTGCGGAGGATGTAGATTTCTTAACACATCTGGAAAGCATCATTGATATACTGGGGGAATCTGATAAAGAGGGAGGGGCACAGACTACAGGCTACCTTTTAGTAGAAATTAAAACTATATATTCTCTTCAAATGTTTGGTACTGTTCAATATCCTCGTGTTCACGTCTAAGGAAGTTTTAATAAATGGATGTCAGGTATGTTAGATCCCCAGAACTCAGTTGGAAAGGTCCTAATTTTGTAATTTTATTCTGAATCTTCATGTTTTCGCGCCAGTTGACATTTAGCTTACATTTCCCATTCGGAAAATCCTTGACTGTCATTAAATGATAGGTTATTTTAGTACGCTATTTTCGTGACTCTCTCAAGGACGTTATTATCATTGTATAAATGAGCTTGAAATGTGTGCTTGTTGACCTCGTCGTATTTTCTGCGTTCTTGTAGAATACATTCTCTACGCCTTATCAAGACTTCTTGATCTAGTTAACCGGGCCTGGGACAAACGGATAAGAATAGCCTATCCTGTCATTGAGTCATTGCTCTTCGTTCTGTTTACCGAGTTATTTAAACTCGTAATAGTTTTGAGCATAGCAATGAAGTGGAAATTTGGAGAACTATGAAAACTATCATTGAAAAGATACAAGTATTGATAAACAGTTTTCCATGCAAAGTAATTTGAACCCAGACATTATCAGTAATGAACTGTTGTGGCAGAGAACAAAACAGGCTTCAGATGGAGATGGAATTCGGTTAAAACGCTGGAGTTGGGTAGGATACAGATTGTACGAACAACTGAACCGCGTCCCGATGCACACCTTACATGAAATCGTCAAGACACAGGGAAAAATGAAAACCAAGGAATACATTGTACTAAGGTTTGAAGGTAGACACTGAAATAATGAGTATAAGAATAGTTCAGAACAAAGCAAATTGTTCCATGAGTGAAAACCAGTGTAAGTAAGCAAGTCATAACTACCAAGAACACCTCTAAACACAATTTTAAGATATTTCTAAGAATGTTCAAACATCCAATTTCACTAACAATCTGTATATTGAGAAAAAGGCATGAGTTCAACACAATATGTATGATAACTGTAAGCCTATAAAATTCCCAATACTGCTAATTAGAGCATCATACACAATCGTTGTTACGTAATAATTCTATTAAACCCCTTCAGCCCATTTGGACAATTTGTGAACACAATGATCGATTGTCATGAGAATAAATAATCTCTAGAAATCTCGAATTAGTTTAATACGCTTATTCGCATTACGAGGTTGTGAAGATTGTTAAGTTACACATTTGAAACCATAAATCGACCTATGTTAATCACCCTTAGAAACCTGGAAGCACTGGATGGCCGTTTCGTCTTGGTATGGGACTCATCAGTCGCAGTGCGCATCCACGACTCCTGCGCCTCACATTATTCGAACCCAGGACCTTCGGTCTTGTCCAATCTTTGGACCACTGAGCCGGTATCTATCGGTATTAATGTCTTACTTCGATCAATTCAGGGTCTTGCGCACATTTTTGAAACCATGAATCGATCAATGTTAGACCAAGGACGAAACGGCCATCAAGTGCTTCCAGGTTTCTTTCTAATGATGGTCTAACATGGATCGATTTATGATTTCAAATAAAACTTTTAAAATAAAATCACTTTGTCATTTTACAAGAAAAAAACCACATTGAAAAACAAAATTGATTCTCACGATTACATAATTTATTTCGATGAAAAGTTAGTGCACAAAAAACTTTATTTCTTAAAACGCAAAAAAAATCATGGGAAATAAAAAGATTTCCAAAATCCGTAGTTTATTCCACTTGTAAGTGATTTATTTAATCAACCTATTTGCGTTTGAATCCTATCTACAGTTCATTCGAAAATTCTTCTCATATACCAGTCAATGGTTTCATACAATATTCACTCTTACTTACTTACTTACGCCTGTTACCCCCAATGGAGCATAGGTCACCGACCACTGTTCTCCAACCAACTCTGTCCTGGGCTTCCCTCTGCAGTTCTGTCCAATTTTTATTCATTCATCTCATGTCTTTCTCTATTTCTCGGCGTAATGTGTTCTTTGGCCTTCCTCTTTTCCTTTCACCTTGAGGGTTCCATGTGAGGGCTTGTCTTGTGACGCAGTTAGGTGCTTTTCGTAGTGTGTGTTCTATCCACTTCCACCACTTCTTCCTGATTTCCTCCTCCACTGGAATCTAGTTTGTTCTCTGATGGTGTCTGGCCAACGAATCTGAAGTATTTTGCGTAGACAACTGTTCATAAACACTTGTATCTTCTGAATGATGGCTTTCGTAGTTCGCCAAGTTTCCGCTCCATACAATAGAACTGTCTTGATATTTGTATTGAAAATCCTGATTTTGATTTTGGTTGAAAGTTAATATACAATCTATAGAGATGAAAATGAACAGTACTAGAATATCAGATATCAGAACCCGTACACCAGAATCGAAAACAGGAACCTACATCTCGTTGGTGAACGCTTAACATTTAAATCGTTGAGCCAGCATCCAACGGTGTTAATGTCTAATTTCAATCAATCCATGATATTTCTCAATCATAATGCAATGTCTTAGGTGGGTAATCGCCTCACACTCCACACGGTTTAACTCAACTTGTCATACGGAGAAACATCTTCACTAAGAAGGCTTACTAGTAAGCATATGGTAGCTATATAGATTGTTGGTCAATGATGGATCACTATAAGAAACATGGAGGACTTAAATAGCAGTTTCATCCTACTATGAGACTCATTAGCAGTGCGGACCCATGACCTCCGCTCACGAAAATCACACCTGAGACCTCCGGTCACGCATGCGATCGCCTAACCTGATAGATTGATGGTTCCAACGAAACACAACAACCTCCACAATTGTTTTATTCATCAGTCAATTTATTTCAATTAGATAAACCTGAAATAAATTCAATCACAATAATCTTTATCCTCAATTTAGTACATTGCCACCTGTGAAATATAGTGGTAAGGGAAAAAATACATGTGATATTTAGTAAAACTTTCAAAATTACCTTTTCAAAAAGCTCGGCTTAACTTTGTTAACTAGCAGTCTGTGAAAATATATTTCACAGATTGATCTCAGATTAATCATTGTCTACCAAATAGATAGAATGTGACTCAGCAATGAAATACATGACACACATTTCGTCCTATCTACGATTCATCTTTAGTATTCGGATGTTGATGTTCACTCTCGGGCTCGAGTCTCAGTACCATTTACTAAAAACGCCATCTTGTTATCCAGTGAGGATGTAGTAATCCTTCAAGTAGTGCCAGTCGTGAATGTGCACTGCTGATAAGTCTCATACCAGAATGAATCGGCTATCTGGTGCCCCATCCAGGTTTCTGTTAGGATATTCATCCAATATCCTAAGAGAATTATTGGTCAATTCCTATTGGTTAATTCCTACTGATCAATTTTGTGGTCGTCCTAGATATCAATGTCACCTGCTCCAATGTTGTTTCTTATTGGTTGTCCTGACTATCAATGTCACTTCAAATGTTACTTCCTATTGGTCGTCAAAACTGTCAATGTCACAGAATTCGATGTTGTTTCCTATTCGACCTAACGTTTTATGACCAGCACCAGGACCCGTTCCCAGTCCCGGATCCCTAGTCCGAGATTCTGATTCTCTTCTGAACTCGAACCTCGTATTTCTGGAAGCTTGTAGAATACAGGTTCTACTTCAGATCAAGTCTTCTTATTTTTACTCAGTATGGGGGTTGGGATAATCGGATTTGAGTAGCACGTCTTGTCACCGGATCCTCGATCCTCGCTCTCGTTTTTCGACTAGGTAAACCCGTAATAGTTCAAGCATATACCGAAATGACGTGTTTACGTGCAGGCGTAACAATTTCTAATGTTGTTCCAACAAGGACTGACTTACGATCTCAATGTTAAATAAAAAATAATAATCAACAGATCAATAAGATCGTTTATTAAGTTGCATATGGCCAAAGAAGGGACAGAAGTGTCACGAATTTCTTCCAAACACATTAACTGCCGTTGAATGTTCGGACTCATATGGCTTCTGCTATTCGTACGAGACGAGGTCGAACTCTTTTGGCAAATGATGAAGGTATACTATACACTACTCAAAATGATTCAGTTTTCATCTATGTTATGACCACTGTCAATCTCAGATGTACCAGTATAAAACTGTTTATTATTCTAATATGACCATTTTCAAACTATGCTGGTTGGAGTTCACTCATTGATTGGTTCAGTTAGTTGCCTGGTAGTAAGCTCAATATAACTATCTCCACAAGTAACTTCTGCTTTCATTTAAGTAGGCAACACTTACGACTGGAGAAAGTCAACGCAAAATTGACTGTATAGAATGTCTTACTAATCGTCTTCGATAATCTCTCATGCAAGGCAACGCTAGCCATATCCCTATTGAATTGTATTAGTTTAAAGAATAAAGTTCCCTTTTTCGAAACATTAAAGTCGTGACCAGTGAAGTTCAAACCTGTTCGGATGTATACAGGGTATGAGGTTGCGCAACTCCGTGAATTTGATCAAGTTAGACATTAACACCGCTAGATACCGGCTCAATGGTCTAACGGTTAGGGGGTTCGCGCTCATTACCGAAGGTCCTGGATTCGAGTCCTGTGGGGTGCAGGAGTCGTGGATGCGCACTGCCACTGATCAGTCCCATACCAGGACGAAATGGCCGTCCAGTGCTTCCAGGTTTCTAATGATGGTCGAACGTTGATCTATTCACGGTTACAAATAATAATCAAAGTCTCCAATTCGTTTTTACATTGTAAAAATGTGTTTTTTTTTTTCTTAAGAATCAACTTGGGTGGTAGATTTCGGTCAGAAAAATTATTAATAATAATAACAATATTCTTATATTCATAATGGGAATATTCAGTAATCATTTTCCATAGTGAAACACATGGATAAAAATCTAAAACAGCTGTTTATAATAAACCGTTTTTTTTCTTGTTAAAACTTGTCTGATTAATGAATGACCAGAGTTGATATACCATCCATTTACGGCTTTTTTTTGCTGAGGCTGCTGCCAGTCCCAGGCTTGGATAAAGATGTAGGAGGGTTGAGTATTCAGTGAGTAACCGCAACCCTGTCAGTGAATATACATACTTATTCATAAAACGAATGACATACTCATAAGTTAAGTAATTATTATCAACCGGCGGTGCCTTGAGGATGTTAAAAACCTTTACATTTCTGAGCAGCATCACTGACAAGCAGGTTAGATCTGATGAAGATGTGGAGGCGCGCATGGGGGCAAAGCAAGGGCTGCATTTTCACAGGTTAACAACATCTGTAACTTAAAACAAATATCACCATCACTAAAATCACAATTTTTAAAATAAATGTTAAAACAGGTCTAGTCTATGAGAGGGAAAGTGGGAAAGCTACCAGAGCCATCATGCAGAAGGTACAAGTATTTATTGACAAGTGTCTACACGAAATACAGCACACTCGCAGGCCAGACACCACCAGCAACCAACTTACTGTCAGAAGCAGAAACTAGATTCCGGTGGAGGAAGAAATCAGGAAGATGCCTTGAAAGTGGATCGACACACATTGAAGAAAGCACTCAACTGCATCACAAGACAAGCTCTCACTTGGGAACCTCAATGCCACAGGAAAATAAGAAGGCCAAGGAACACATTACGTTAAGAAATGAAGACAGACGTGAGAAGAATGAACAAAAGTTGAACAGAACTAGAAAGCGAGGCCCAGGAAAGAGTAGGTTGCCGAATGCTGGTCGGCGGATTATGCTCGATGAGGGGAAACAGGCGTAAGTAAGTAAGTAAGTAAGTATTATTAACTCAATTACATATATTTTGATTTTGTAAACTATGCAAGAATTTCATTAAAATCGATCGACTGAATAATGCTATCCTACCAGTGGTAACCTGGAAGTATTGGACAGTAGTTTCGTCTAAGTCTAGAACTGATAGACATTGTGCATACAGGACATCACATGCAAGAACTGGAGTGAAGACATTCGATGTCACATGCGGTCACCTAACATCTAGACTGGGGATTCTGGGTTTGTCGGTGTTAATGTTTAATTCTGTCAATTTACTATATTTTGTGACATGTATTGATTATGGTTGAGAGTGTAACTGCTTCACATTCGAAATATTTACCACTGCTGGACGCGGTTTCTCATTAAAACTTCAAGATTTACCTCACGAAACTAATTAACAGAAAAACACGTGTGGTAATTATCAGTACACGATTGTGGAGAACCTCGCTTCTCGTTGAATTCATGAACCGATCAATGTTTGACCACGATTGGAATCCTAGAAGTGGTGGAGTATAGGCCACTGACAAGAATTCTCCAACTAACTCTATCCTAAGATCTCCTTACCAATCTTTGACTCAGTTTTAAACTATGGCCTTCCTTTTTCCCTTTGCTTTCGAGATTCTAAGTTAAAGCTTGCCTTGTAATACAGTTTGATGATTCCTATGGTGTATACTACCCCATCTACCACCAGCCTTTTATCTTTTACTTCTAAAAAACAGAATCTCGCTTGTTTCTGTTATAGCAGAGCGTGTTTTATGAGTGAATGAAATCATGTTTTTATAAAAATTTTAAAAATGCGTAGAATGAAAACATAAAATGATAACTTTTACCGATCATTTTCCGATTATAAAACATTATCAATTCTTTCGACGTTATTTTGTCATTATGAAAAAAAAGATCATTTTGGTAATTAAGTTCAAAATTACGTAATAACAAACTAGAGGACTGGGGAATATGAGGAATCGTTCAAACTGTTTTTTTTTATTTGTTCAAGCTTTTAGTGGTCCTACAATCGGACTCCAATTTAGGACGAACAGTGGAACAATTGCTGTTTGTCATCTTTGGACGTATATAAAATCTGTGCGACGGCGCTTAATAAGAAGACAAAGAACGCATTCAGTTGAATCAGTGTATTTTACGCAATCGTTCATGGAGGTAGACACATTAGAATACCAAGTGTAAAAGCAAAGTGAAGCGAAGTGAAATGAAGAAGCGGAGTGAGCCAACTCAATGTGATGAGGCATGACTAAGTATTTATACATTTTGAAACCATGAATGTCAGACCACCATTAGAAACCTGGAAGCACTGGACGGCCGTTTCGTCCTGGTATAGGACTCCTCAGCAGTGCGCATCCACGACTCATGCACCCCGCAGGACTCGAACCCAGGAGCTTCAGTATTGTGGGCGTGGATGCGCACTGCCACCGAGGAGTCCCATACCAGGACGAAACAGCCGTCCAGTGCTTCCAGGTTTCTAATGGTGGTCTAACATTGATCGAATCATGGTTTCAAAATGTGTAACTTAACAATCTTCACAACCCCGTAATGTAAGTATTTATAGTCAAGCACTAAAGAGACTGGATATGTGATAAG
>CALYCR020003315.1:0-15052 GCA_944470395.2 Schistosoma turkestanicum
TCTTACTAAACTAAAAAACATACGACAAATAGAGATCAAAAATAATATATAATATCTGAGTATCGGATATATCTGGTATGTTGTTTCATCGCAGTCGGCCACTGTGTGACAGTGCGAACTGTCAACACGTTGGAACATTGGCATCACACTCTTCCGATGATAACAACGAGTAGAAGAAAGGATAAACCATTATCCGAAACGACAAAAATTGCAAGATTCAACACAAAGCATAAAACCGAAACCATTGTCATATTTGGAAACACTGAAAAAATATTTCCACAAATGCATGAATGATAAACTAGAACAATGAAAGGTGAATGCGAGAGAAATGTATTGTAAAGAGACAAGTAAACCGATCGGATCAGGCTGAATGAATGTGTGACCTAACCATAAATTACTGAGTGTAGATTTGTGTCTTGGTGAGTGTTTCGCATGCGGCTCCACTGAATGCTTTGATAATGAATTATCCATGCTGAGAATTAACTGAAGTATATTTGTTTGTCGATGAAATTATTTTGTCACAGCTGCTCGTTGTCGTCCTGATCAATACCAATGTTCTTCCGGTGAATGCGTTGCACAACATATGAGGTGTGATGGTCGACAGGATTGTCGAGATGCTTCAGATGAGGCTGGTTGCCGTAAGTCAGATATCATCTGTGTTTTCTATTCTAACTAGTTGACCACTGTGAGATGTGAGAAACTCAACAGTGACGAAAGACAGTCAGCTGTTAGATGTATTTATTGCAACTGTGCTGACTTGTCACTTGTTTTGACTGTATCACTGATAGGAAAGTGTCACGATAATATATCATTTGTTGGATTTCGGCCCACGCATTGTACATTGATGGAGGGAAACAAAAAGCCGATGATTCACATCATGCCTTCGGTTCTGCAAACTTGCATCATTTCCTGTTAGTTGATTAGATAGTGAATTATTGGTTTGTAGAGAAGTAGCTAGTCGGTGATGTGAGTCAGTTTGTTATTGCAAGTCATGTTCAGCTCGTGGCAAACGAGTCAATCTTTACGAGTACACAAAACTCCTGACCGTTACTTATTTTGTTGGTGATTCGTGTTTCAGTGAATTGTTGATTGGAGACAGTGATTCCAGTGATTGATTGATATTTAGATGCATCCGATTGTTGAGATAGCATTGTGAGCATGTGTCTGTGTGTGTGTCTGTCCGTCTGCTTCACTGTGTGTGTGTGTGCGTGTGTGCGTGTGTGCGTGCGTGCGTGTAATGTCTGAGTATCGGGTATATCTGGTATGTTGTTTCATCGCAGTCGGCCACTGTGTGACAGTGCGAACTGTCAACACGTTGGAACATTGGCATCACACTCTTCCGATGATAACAACGAGTAGAAGAAAGGATAAACCATTATCCGAGACGACAAAAATTGCAAGATTCAACGCAAAGCATAAAACCGAAACCATTGTCATATTTGGAAACACTGAAAAAATATTTCCACAAATGCATGAATGATAAACTAGAACAATGAAAGGTGAATGCGAGAGAAATGTATTGTAAAGAGACAAGTAAACCGATCGGATCAGGCTGAATGAATGTGTGACCTAACCATAAATTACTGAGTGTAGATTTGTGTCTTGGTGAGTGTTTCGCATGCGGCTCCACTGAATGCTTTGATAATGAATTATCCATGCTGAGAATTAACTGAAGTATATTTGTTTGTCGATGAAATTATTTTGTCACAGCTGCTCGTTGTCGTCCTGATCAATACCAATGTTCTTCCGGTGAATGCGTTGCACAACATATGAGGTGTGATGGTCGACAGGATTGTCGAGATGCTTCAGATGAGGCTGGTTGCCGTAAGTCAGATATCATCTGTGTTTTCTATTCTAACTAGTTGACCACTGTGAGATGTGAGAAACTCAACAGTGACGAAAGACAGTCAGCTGTTAGATGTATTTATTGCAACTGTGCTGACTTGTCACTTGTTTTGACTGTATCACTGATAGGAAAGTGTCACGATAATATATCATTTGTTGGATTTCGGCCCACGCATTGTACATTGATGGAGGGAAACAAAAAGCCGATGATTCACATCATGCCTTCGGTTCTGCAAACTTGCATCATTTCCTGTTAGTTGATTAGATAGTGAATTATTGGTTTGTAGAGAAGTAGCTAGTCGGTGATGTGAGTCAGTTTGTTATTGCAAGTCATGTTCAGCTCGTGGCAAACGAGTCAATCTTTACGAGTACACAAAACTCCTGACCGTTACTTATTTTGTTGGTGATTCGTGTTTCAGTGAATTGTTGATTGGAGACAGTGATTCCAGTGATTGATTGATATTTAGATGCATCCGATTGTTGAGATAGCATTGTGAGCATGTGTCTGTGTGTGTGTCTGTCCGTCTGCTTCACTGTGTGTGTGTGCGTGTGCGTGCGTGCGTGCGTGCATGCGTGCGTGTAATGTCTGAGTATCGGGTATATCTGGTATGTTGTTTCATCGCAGTCGGCCACTGTGTGACAGTGCGAACTGTCAACACGTTGGAACATTGGCATCACACTCTTCCGATGATAACAACGAGTAGAAGAAAGGATAAACCATTATCCGAGACGACAAAAATTGCAAGATTCAACACAAAGCATAAAACCGAAACCATTGTCATATTTGGAAACACTGAAAAAATATTTCCACAAATGCATGAATGATAAACTAGAACAATGAAAGGTGAATGCGAGAGAAATGTATTGTAAAGAGACAAGTAAACCGATCGGATCAGGCTGAATGAATGTGTGACCTAACCATAAATTACTGAGTGTAGATTTGTGTCTTGGTGAGTGTTTCGCATGCGGCTCCACTGAATGCTTTGATAATGAATTATCCATGCTGAGAATTAACTGAAGTATATTTGTTTGTCGATGAAATTATTTTGTCACAGCTGCTCGTTGTCGTCCTGATCAATACCAATGTTCTTCCGGTGAATGCGTTGCACAACATATGAGGTGTGATGGTCGACAGGATTGTCGAGATGCTTCAGATGAGGCTGGTTGCCGTAAGTCAGATATCATCTGTGTTTTCTATTCTAACTAGTTGACCACTGTGAGATGTGAGAAACTCAACAGTGACGAAAGACAGTCAGCTGTTAGATGTATTTATTGCAACTGTGCTGACTTGTCACTTGTTTTGACTGTATCACTGATAGGAAAGTGTCACGATAATATATCATTTGTTGGATTTCGGCCCACGCATTGTACATTGATGGAGGGAAACAAAAAGCCGATGATTCACATCATGCCTTCGGTTCTGCAAACTTGCATCATTTCCTGTTAGTTGATTAGATAGTGAATTATTGGTTTGTAGAGAAGTAGCTAGTCGGTGATGTGAGTCAGTTTGTTATTGCAAGTCATGTTCAGCTCGTGGCAAACGAGTCAATCTTTACGAGTACACAAAACTCCTGACCGTTACTTATTTTGTTGGTGATTCGTGTTTCAGTGAATTGTTGATTGGAGACAGTGATTCCAGTGATTGATTGATATTTAGATGCATCCGATTGTTGAGATAGCATTGTGAGCATGTGTCTGTGTGTGTGTCTGTCCGTCTGCTTCACTGTGTGTGTGTGTGTGCGTGCGTGCGTGTGATGTCTCAGTATCGGATATATCTGGTATGTTGTTTCATCGCAGTCGGCCACTGTGTGACAGTGCGAACTGTCAACACGTTGGAACATTGGCATCACACTCTTCCGATGATAACAACGAGTAGAAGAAAGGATAAACCATTATCCGAGACGACAAAAATTGCAAGATTCAACACAAAGCATAAAACCGAAACCATTGTCATATTTGGAAACACTGAAAAAATATTTCCACAAATGCATGAATGATAAACTAGAACAATGAAAGGTGAATGCGAGAGAAATGTATTGTAAAGAGACAAGTAAACCGATCGGATCAGGCTGAATGAATGTGTGACCTAACCATAAATTACTGAGTGTAGATTTGTGTCTTGGTGAGTGTTTCGCATGCGGCTCCACTGAATGCTTTGATAATGAATTATCCATGCTGAGAATTAACTGAAGTATATTTGTTTGTCGATGAAATTATTTTGTCACAGCTGCTCGTTGTCGTCCTGATCAATACCAATGTTCTTCCGGTGAATGCGTTGCACAACATATGAGGTGTGATGGTCGACAGGATTGTCGAGATGCTTCAGATGAGGCTGGTTGCCGTAAGTCAGATATCATCTGTGTTTTCTATTCTAACTAGTTGACCACTGTGAGATGTGAGAAACTCAACAGTGACGAAAGACAGTCAGCTGTTAGATGTATTTATTGCAACTGTGCTGACTTGTCACTTGTTTTGACTGTATCACTGATAGGAAAGTGTCACGATAATATATCATTTGTTGGATTTCGGCCCACGCATTGTACATTGATGGAGGGAAACAAAAAGCCGATGATTCACATCATGCCTTCGGTTCTGCAAACTTGCATCATTTCCTGTTAGTTGATTAGATAGTGAATTATTGGTTTGTAGAGAAGTAGCTAGTCGGTGATGTGAGTCAGTTTGTTATTGCAAGTCATGTTCAGCTCGTGGCAAACGAGTCAATCTTTACGAGTACACAAAACTCCTGACCGTTACTTATTTTGTTGGTGATTCGTGTTTCAGTGAATTGTTGATTGGAGACAGTGATTCCAGTGATTGATTGATATTTAGATGCATCCGATTGTTGAGATAGCATTGTGAGCATGTGTCTGTGTGTGTGTCTGTCCGTCTGCTTCACTGTGTGTGTGTGTGTGCGTGTGTGCGTGCGTGCGTGTAATGTCTGAGTATCGGGTATATCTGGTATGTTGTTTCATCGCAGTCGGCCACTGTGTGACAGTGCGAACTGTCAACACGTTGGAACATTGGCATCACACTCTTCCGATGATAACAACGAGTAGAAGAAAGGATAAACCATTATCCGAGACGACAAAAATTGCAAGATTCAACACAAAGCATAAAACCGAAACCATTGTCATATTTGGAAACACTGAAAAAATATTTCCACAAATGCATGAATGATAAACTAGAACAATGAAAGGTGAATGCGAGAGAAATGTATTGTAAAGAGACAAGTAAACCGATCGGATCAGGCTGAATGAATGTGTGACCTAACCATAAATTACTGAGTGTAGATTTGTGTCTTGGTGAGTGTTTCGCATGCGGCTCCACTGAATGCTTTGATAATGAATTATCCATGCTGAGAATTAACTGAAGTATATTTGTTTGTCGATGAAATTATTTTGTCACAGCTGCTCGTTGTCGTCCTGATCAATACCAATGTTCTTCCGGTGAATGCGTTGCACAACATATGAGGTGTGATGGTCGACAGGATTGTCGAGATGCTTCAGATGAGGCTGGTTGCCGTAAGTCAGATATCATCTGTGTTTTCTATTCTAACTAGTTGACCACTGTGAGATGTGAGAAACTCAACAGTGACGAAAGACAGTCAGCTGTTAGATGTATTTATTGCAACTGTGCTGACTTGTCACTTGTTTTGACTGTATCACTGATAGGAAAGTGTCACGATAATATATCATTTGTTGGATTTCGGCCCACGCATTGTACATTGATGGAGGGAAACAAAAAGCCGATGATTCACATCATGCCTTCGGTTCTGCAAACTTGCATCATTTCCTGTTAGTTGATTAGATAGTGAATTATTGGTTTGTAGAGAAGTAGCTAGTCGGTGATGTGAGTCAGTTTGTTATTGCAAGTCATGTTCAGCTCGTGGCAAACGAGTCAATCTTTACGAGTACACAAAACTCCTGACCGTTACTTATTTTGTTGGTGATTCGTGTTTCAGTGAATTGTTGATTGGAGACAGTGATTCCAGTGATTGATTGATATTTAGATGCATCCGATTGTTGAGATAGCATTGTGAGCATGTGTCTGTGTGTGTGTCTGTCCGTCTGCTTCACTGTGTGTGTGTGTGTGCGTGTGTGCGTGCGTGCGTGTGATGTCTGAGTATCGAGTATATCTGGTATGTTGTTTCATCGCAGTCGGCCACTGTGTGACAGTGCGAACTGTCAACACGTTGGAACATTGGCATCACACTCTTCCGATGATAACAACGAGTAGAAGAAAGGATAAACCATTATCCGAGACGACAAAAATTGCAAGATTCAACACAAAGCATAAAACCGAAACCATTGTCATATTTGGAAACACTGAAAAAATATTTCCACAAATGCATGAATGATAAACTAGAACAATGAAAGGTGAATGCGAGAGAAATGTATTGTAAAGAGACAAGTAAACCGATCGGATCAGGCTGAATGAATGTGTGACCTAACCATAAATTACTGAGTGTAGATTTGTGTCTTGGTGAGTGTTTCGCATGCGGCTCCACTGAATGCTTTGATAATGAATTATCCATGCTGAGAATTAACTGAAGTATATTTGTTTGTCGATGAAATTATTTTGTCACAGCTGCTCGTTGTCGTCCTGATCAATACCAATGTTCTTCCGGTGAATGCGTTGCACAACATATGAGGTGTGATGGTCGACAGGATTGTCGAGATGCTTCAGATGAGGCTGGTTGCCGTAAGTCAGATATCATCTGTGTTTTCTATTCTAACTAGTTGACCACTGTGAGATGTGAGAAACTCAACAGTGACGAAAGACAGTCAGCTGTTAGATGTATTTATTGCAACTGTGCTGACTTGTCACTTGTTTTGACTGTATCACTGATAGGAAAGTGTCACGATAATATATCATTTGTTGGATTTCGGCCCACGCATTGTACATTGATGGAGGGAAACAAAAAGCCGATGATTCACATCATGCCTTCGGTTCTGCAAACTTGCATCATTTCCTGTTAGTTGATTAGATAGTGAATTATTGGTTTGTAGAGAAGTAGCTAGTCGGTGATGTGAGTCAGTTTGTTATTGCAAGTCATGTTCAGCTCGTGGCAAACGAGTCAATCTTTACGAGTACACAAAACTCCTGCCCGTTACTTATTTTGTTGGTGATTCGTGTTTCAGTGAATTGTTGATTGGAGACAGTGATTCCAGTGATTGATTGATATTTAGATGCATCCGATTGTTGAGATAGCATTGTGAGCATGTGTCTGTGTGTGTGTCTGTCCGTCTGCTTCACTGTGTGTGTGTGTGTGCGTGTGCTGTCGTACCTGCGTGCGTGCGTGCGTGTGATGTCTGAGTATCGGGTATATCTGGTATGTTGTTTCATCGCAGTCGGCCACTGTGTGACAGTGCGAACTGTCAACACGTTGGAACATTGGCATCACACTCTTCCGATGATAACAACGAGTAGAAGAAAGGATAAACCATTATCCGAGACGACAAAAATTGCAAGATTCAACACAAAGCATAAAACCGAAACCATTGTCATATTTGGAAACACTGAAAAAATATTTCCACAAATGCATGAATGATAAACTAGAACAATGAAAGGTGAATGCGAGAGAAATGTATTGTAAAGAGACAAGTAAACCGATCGGATCAGGCTGAATGAATGTGTGACCTAACCATAAATTACTGAGTGTAGATTTGTGTCTTGGTGAGTGTTTCGCATGCGGCTCCACTGAATGCTTTGATAATGAATTATCCATGCTGAGAATTAACTGAAGTATATTTGTTTGTCGATGAAATTATTTTGTCACAGCTGCTCGTTGTCGTCCTGATCAATACCAATGTTCTTCCGGTGAATGCGTTGCACAACATATGAGGTGTGATGGTCGACAGGATTGTCGAGATGCTTCAGATGAGGCTGGTTGCCGTAAGTCAGATATCATCTGTGTTTTCTATTCTAACTAGTTGACCACTGTGAGATGTGAGAAACTCAACAGTGACGAAAGACAGTCAGCTGTTAGATGTATTTATTGCAACTGTGCTGACTTGTCACTTGTTTTGACTGTATCACTGATAGGAAAGTGTCACGATAATATATCATTTGTTGGATTTCGGCCCACGCATTGTACATTGATGGAGGGAAACAAAAAGCCGATGATTCACATCATGCCTTCGGTTCTGCAAACTTGCATCATTTCCTGTTAGTTGATTAGATAGTGAATTATTGGTTTGTAGAGAAGTAGCTAGTCGGTGATGTGAGTCAGTTTGTTATTGCAAGTCATGTTCAGCTCGTGGCAAACGAGTCAATCTTTACGAGTACACAAAACTCCTGACCGTTACTTATTTTGTTGGTGATTCGTGTTTCAGTGAATTGTTGATTGGAGACAGTGATTCCAGTGATTGATTGATATTTAGATGCATCCGATTGTTGAGATAGCATTGTGAGCATGTGTCTGTGTGTGTGTGTGTGTGTGTGTGTGTGTGTGTGTGTGCGTGCGTGCGTGTAATGTCTGAGTATCGGGTATATCTGGTATGTTGTTTCATCGCAGTCGGCCACTGTGTGACAGTGCGAACTGTCAACACGTTGGAACATTGGCATCACACTCTTCCGATGATAACAACGAGTAGAAGAAAGGATAAACCATTATCCGAGACGACAAAAATTGCAAGATTCAACACAAAGCATAAAACCGAAACCATTGTCATATTTGGAAACACTGAAAAAATATTTCCACAAATGCATGAATGATAAACTAGAACAATGAAAGGTGAATGCGAGAGAAATGTATTGTAAAGAGACAAGTAAACCGATCGGATCAGGCTGAATGAATGTGTGACCTAACCATAAATTACTGAGTGTAGATTTGTGTCTTGGTGAGTGTTTCGCATGCGGCTCCACTGAATGCTTTGATAATGAATTATCCATGCTGAGAATTAACTGAAGTATATTTGTTTGTCGATGAAATTAATTTGTCACAGCTGCTCGTTGTCGTCCTGATCAATACCAATGTTCTTCCGGTGAATGCGTTGCACAACATATGAGGTGTGATGGTCGACAGGATTGTCGAGATGCTTCAGATGAGGCTGGTTGCCGTAAGTCAGATATCATCTGTGTTTTCTATTCTAACTAGTTGACCACTGTGAGATGTGAGAAACTCAACAGTGACGAAAGACAGTCAGCTGTTAGATGTATTTATTGCAACTGTGCTGACTTGTCACTTGTTTTGACTGTATCACTGATAGGAAAGTGTCACGATAATATATCATTTGTTGGATTTCGGCCCACGCATTGTACATTGATGGAGGGAAACAAAAAGCCGATGATTCACATCATGCCTTCGGTTCTGCAAACTTGCATCATTTCCTGTTAGTTGATTAGATAGTGAATTATTGGTTTGTAGAGAAGTAGCTAGTCGGTGATGTGAGTCAGTTTGTTATTGCAAGTCATGTTCAGCTCGTGGCAAACGAGTCAATCTTTACGAGTACACAAAACTCCTGACCGTTACTTATTTTGTTGGTGATTCGTGTTTCAGTGAATTGTTGATTGGAGACAGTGATTCCAGTGATTGATTGATATTTAGATGCATCCGATTGTTGAGATAGCATTGTGAGCATGTGTCTGTGTGTGTGTGTGTGTGTGTGTGTGTGTGTGTGTGTGCGTGCGTGCGTGCGTGCGTTGTGATGTCTGAGTATCGAGTATATCTGGTATGTTGTTTCATCGCAGTCGGCCACTGTGTGACAGTGCGAACTGTCAACACGTTGGAACATTGGCATCACACTCTTCCGATGATAACAACGAGTAGAAGAAAGGATAAACCATTATCCGAGACGACAAAAATTGCAAGATTCAACACAAAGCATAAAACCGAAACCATTGTCATATTTGGAAACACTGAAAAAATATTTCCACAAATGCATGAATGATAAACTAGAACAATGAAAGGTGAATGCGAGAGAAATGTATTGTAAAGAGACAAGTAAACCGATCGGATCAGGCTGAATGAATGTGTGACCTAACCATAAATTACTGAGTGTAGATTTGTGTCTTGGTGAGTGTTTCGCATGCGGCTCCACTGAATGCTTTGATAATGAATTATCCATGCTGAGAATTAACTGAAGTATATTTGTTAATCGATGAAATTATTTTGTCACAGCTGCTCGTTGTCGTCCTGATCAATACCAATGTTCTTCCGGTGAATGCGTTGCACAACATATGAGGTGTGATGGTCGACAGGATTGTCGAGATGCTTCAGATGAGGCTGGTTGCCGTAAGTCAGATATCATCTGTGTTTTCTATTCTAACTAGTTGACCACTGTGAGATGTGAGAAACTCAACAGTGACGAAAGACAGTCAGCTGTTAGATGTATTTATTGCAACTGTGCTGACTTGTCACTTGTTTTGACTGTATCACTGATAGGAAAGTGTCACGATAATATATCATTTGTTGGATTTCGGCCCACGCATTGTACATTGATGGAGGGAAACAAAAAGCCGATGATTCACATCATGCCTTCGGTTCTGCAAACTTGCATCATTTCCTGTTAGTTGATTAGATAGTGAATTATTGGTTTGTAGAGAAGTAGCTAGTCGGTGATGTGAGTCAGTTTGTTATTGCAAGTCATGTTCAGCTCGTGGCAAACGAGTCAATCTTTACGAGTACACAAAACTCCTGACCGTTACTTATTTTGTTGGTGATTCGTGTTTCAGTGAATTGTTGATTGGAGACAGTGATTCCAGTGATTGATTGATATTTAGATGCATCCGATTGTTGAGATAGCATTGTGAGCATGTGTCTGTGTGTGTGTCTGTCCGTCTGCTTCACTGTGTGTGTGTGTGTGCGTTGCGTGCGTGTGATTGGAATGTCTGAGTATCGGGTATATCTGGTATGTTGTTTCATCGCAGTCGGCCACTGTGTGACAGTGCGAACTGTCAACACGTTGGAACATTGGCATCACACTCTTCCGATGATAACAACGAGTAGAAGAAAGGATAAACCATTATCCGAGACGACAAAAATTGCAAGATTCAACACAAAGCATAAAACCGAAACCATTGTCATATTTGGAAACACTGAAAAAATATTTCCACAAATGCATGAATGATAAACTAGAACAATGAAAGGTGAATGCGAGAGAAATGTATTGTAAAGAGACAAGTAAACCGATCGGATCAGGCTGAATGAATGTGTGACCTAACCATAAATTACTGAGTGTAGATTTGTGTCTTGGTGAGTGTTTCGCATGCGGCTCCACTGAATGCTTTGATAATGAATTATCCATGCTGAGAATTAACTGAAGTATATTTGTTTGTCGATGAAATTATTTTGTCACAGCTGCTCGTTGTCGTCCTGATCAATACCAATGTTCTTCCGGTGAATGCGTTGCACAACATATGAGGTGTGATGGTCGACAGGATTGTCGAGATGCTTCAGATGAGGCTGGTTGCCGTAAGTCAGATATCATCTGTGTTTTCTATTCTAACTAGTTGACCACTGTGAGATGTGAGAAACTCAACAGTGACGAAAGACAGTCAGCTGTTAGATGTATTTATTGCAACTGTGCTGACTTGTCACTTGTTTTGACTGTATCACTGATAGGAAAGTGTCACGATAATATATCATTTGTTTGGATTTCGGCCCACGCATTGTACATTGATGGAGGGAAACAAAAAGCCGATGATTCACATCATGCCTTCGGTTCTGCAAACTTGCATCATTTCCTGTTAGTTGATTAGATAGTGAATTATTGGTTTGTAGAGAAGTAGCTAGTCGGTGATGTGAGTCAGTTTGTTATTGCAAGTCATGTTCAGCTCGTGGCAAACGAGTCAATCTTTACGAGTACACAAAACTCCTGACCGTTACTTATTTTGTTGGTGATTCGTGTTTCAGTGAATTGTTGATTGGAGACAGTGATTCCAGTGATTGATTGATATTTAGATGCATCCGATTGTTGAGATAGCATTGTGAGCATGTGTCTGTGTGTGTGTCTGTCCGTCTGCTTCACTGTGTGTGTGTGTGTGTGCGTGCGTGCGTGTAATGTCTGAGTATCGGGTATATCTGGTATGTTGTTTCATCGCAGTCGGCCACTGTGTGACAGTGCGAACTGTCAACACGTTGGAACATTGATCACACTCTTCCGATGATAACAACGAGTAGAAGAAAGGATAAACCATTATCCGAGACGACAAAAATTGCAAGATTCAACACAAAGCATAAAACCGAAACCATTGTCATATTTGGAAACACTGAAAAAATATTTCCACAAATGCATGAATGATAAACTAGAACAATGAAAGGTGAATGCGAGAGAAATGTATTGTAAAGAGACAAGTAAACCGATCGGATCAGGCTGAATGAATGTGTGACCTAACCATAAATTACTGAGTGTAGATTTGTGTCTTGGTGAGTGTTTCGCATGCGGCTCCACTGAATGCTTTGATAATGAATTATCCATGATGAGAATTAACTGAAGTATATTTGTTTGTCGATGAAATTATTTTGTCACAGCTGCTCGTTGTCGTCCTGATCAATACCAATGTTCTTCCGGTGAATGCGTTGCACAACATATGAGGTGTGATGGTCGACAGGATTGTCGAGATGCTTCAGATGAGGCTGGTTGCCGTAAGTCAGATATCATCTGTGTTTTCTATTCTAACTAGTTGACCACTGTGAGATGTGAGAAACTCAACAGTGACGAAAGACAGTCAGCTGTTAGATGTATTTATTGCAACTGTGCTGACTTGTCACTTGTTTTAACTGTATCACTGATAGGAAAGTGTCACGATAATATATCATTTGTTGGATTTCGGCCCACGCATTGTACATTGATGGAGGGAAACAAAAAGCCGATGATTCACATCATGCCTTCGGTTCTGCAAACTTGCATCATTTCCTGTTAGTTGATTAGATAGTGAATTATTGGTTTGTAGAGAAGTAGCTAGTCGGTGATGTGAGTCAGTTTGTTATTGCAAGTCATGTTCAGCTCGTGGCAAACGAGTCAATCTTTACGAGTACACAAAACTCCTGACCGTTACTTATTTTGTTGGTGATTCGTGTTTCAGTGAATTGTTGATTGGAGACAGTGATTCCAGTGATTGATTGATATTTAGATGCATCCGATTGTTGAGATAGCATTGTGAGCATGTGTCTGTGTGTGTGTCTGTCCGTCTGCTTCACTGTGTGTGTGTGTGCGTTGTGCGGTGCGTGCGTGTAATGTCTGAGTATCGGGTATATCTGGTATGTTGTTTCATCGCAGTCGGCCACTGTGTGACAGTGCGAACTGTCAACACGTTGGAACATTGGCATCACACTCTTCCGATGATAACAACGAGTAGAAGAAATGATAAACCATTATCCGAGACGACAAAAATTGCAAGATTCAACACAAAGCATAAAACCGAAACCATTGTCATATTTGGAAACACTGAAAAAATATTTCCACAAATGCATGAATGATAAACTAGAACAATGAAAGGTGAATGCGAAAGAAATGTATTGTAAAGAGACAAGTAAACCGATCGGATCAGGCTGAATGAATGTGTGACCTAACCATAAATTACTGAGTGTAGATTTGTGTCTTGGTGAGTGTTTCGCATGCGGCTCCACTGAATGATTGGATAATGAATTATCCATGCTGAGAATTAACTGAAGTATATTTGTTTGTCGATGAAATTATTTTGTCACAGCTGCTCGTTGTCGTCCTGATCAATACCAATGTTCTTCCGGTGAATGCGTTGCACAACATATGAGGTGTGATGGTCGACAGGATTGTCGAGATGCTTCAGATGAGGCTGGTTGCCGTAAGTCAGATATCATCTGTGTTTTCTATTCTAACTAGTTGACCACTGTGAGATGTGAGAAACTCATGAGTGACGAATGACAGTCAGCTGTTAGATGTATTTATTGCAACTGTGCTGACTTGTCACTTGTTTTGACTGTATCACTGATAGGAAAGTGTCACGATAATATATCATTTGTTGGATTTCGGCCCACGCATTGTACATTGATGGAGGGGAAACAAAAAGCCGATGATTCACATCATGCCTTCGGTTCTGCAAACTTGCATCATTTCCTGTTAGTTGATTAGATAGTGAATTATTGGTTTGTAGAGAAGTAGCTAGTCGGTGATGTGAGTCAGTTTGTTATTGCAAGTCATGTTCAGCTCGTGGCAAACGAGTCAATCTTTACGAGTACACAAAACTCCTGACCGTTACTTATTTTGTTGGTGATTCGTGTTTCAGTGAATTGTTGATTGGAGACAGTGATTCCAGTGATTGATTGATATTTAGATGCATCCGATTGTTGAGATAGCATTGTGAGCATGTGTGTGTGTGTGTGTCTGTCCGTCTGCTTCACTGTGTGTGTGTGTGTGCGTGCGTGCGTGTGATGTCTGAGTATCGAGTATATCTGGTATGTTGTTTCATCGCAGTCGGCCACTGTGTGACAGTGCGAACTGTCAACACGTTGGAACATTGGCATCACACTCTTCCGATGATAACAACGAGTAGAAGAAAGGATAAACCATTATCCGAGACGACAAAAATTGCAAGATTCAACACAAAGCATAAAACCGAAACAATTGTCATAATTGGAAACACTGAAAAAATATTTCCACAAATGCATGAATGATAAACTAGAACAATGAAAGGTGAATGCGAGAGAAATGTATTGTAAAGAGACAAGTAAACCGATCGGATCAGGCTGAATGAATGTGTGACCTAACCATAAATTACTGAGTGTAGATTTGTGTCTTGGTGAGTGTTCGCATGCGGCTCCACTGAATGCTTTGATAATGAATTATCCATGCTGAGAATTAACTGAAGTATATTTGTTTGTCGATGAAATTATTTTGTCACAGCTGCTCGTTTTCGTCCTGATCAATACCAATGTTTTTCCGGTGAATGCGTTGCACAACATATGAGGTGTGATGGTCGACAGGATTGTCGAGATGCTTCAGATGAGGCTGGTTGCCGTAAGTCAGATATCATCTGTGTTTTCTATTCTAACTAGTTGAACACTGTGAGATGTGAGAAACTCAACAGTGACGAAAGCCAGTCAGCTGTTAGATGTATTTATTGCAACTGTGCTGACTTGTCACTTGTTTTGACTGTATCACTGATAGGAAAGTGTCACGATAATATATCATTTGTTGGATTTCGGCCCACGCATTGTACATTGATGGAGGGAAACAAAAAGCCGATGATTCACATCATGCCTTCGGTTCTGCAAACTTGCATCATT
>CALYCR020003316.1:0-17776 GCA_944470395.2 Schistosoma turkestanicum
CAGGAATCTAACTCAGGACAGGAAAACGGAAAACAGAACTGCACAATCGTTTCGTCCGAGTATAGTGCTCATCAGACGTGCGCATCCATAACCGCAGATGTCTGGAATCTAACCTTAGAACCGTAGATCTTGCTACAGAACACCTAACCCATTAACCAATGAACTGACATCCGACTGTGTTAATGCCTAAATTCGATCGATCGTCTAGTGCTTTCACGTGTCTTTAATAATGACTCAGCATTGATATCTATTCACGGTTTCAAATGAAACTCCACAATCCAATAATGAAAAGAAGGATGATATAGATATTTATTTCAACTTACATATTGATTAATATAAGTGATTAATTCATTGGACAATGGTTGAAATTGTATTTTTCCTTGTTGTGTCCAACATTCAATGTTCAATGTTAGTAGAATACTCACAAGAGATACCACTTGTAAACTCATCATCATCATCATTTTATATCCTTTTTGTTTTCTCTAAAAAAAAATTATAACTTGATTCACTTAGACAGAAATAATTTTTTAAGATTCAATAAAAAAACAACACGAAATGTTTTGTTTTAATCAACCATTGTTTATATCATTATGCTTGTTAAACATTGATCTGTTTTGAATGTCAGAGAATAAACAGATACAAAAAATATTTGTTAGTTTTTTTCATGATGACGTTAATTGCTTTTTTTTAATTAAATTTTTAGAAATAAAAACAATTTTTGAAAATAATTCATAATATTTGTTTGATTGAATAGAATGAATGCTAGTTTTCTTCAATATGAAATGATTTGAAATATAGTTCAGGTGATCAATTGATTTTAGGATAGATCATTGTGGCAAGCTTTTCAATGCTGATCAACTAACTGTTTCATCCTAGTTTGGAACTCTTCAGTAGTGAGTAACCATGTTAGTCATTTATTTTTACTTATTTACTTACTTACTTACTTACGCCTGTTACCCCCCACCCGTTGGAGCATAGGCCGCCGAACAGTTTTCTCCAACCAACTCTGTCCTGGGCTTTCGTTTCCAGTTCCGGAAAATTTTTTTTCATTCTTCTCATGTCTTTCTCTATTTCTCGGCGTAATGTGTTCCTTGACCTTCCTCTTTTCCTTTTACCTTAAGGGTTTCAAGAGAGGGCTTCTCTTGTGACGCAGTTGGATACTTTTCGCAGAGTATGTTCTATCCATCTCCACCGCTTCTTCCTGATTTCCTCCTCCGCCGGAATCTAGTTTGTTTTATCCCACACTAAGTTGTTGCTGATGATGTCTGACCAACGAATCCGAAGTATTATGTGTGGGAAACTGTTGATGAATACTTATGTCTTCTGGATGATGGATTTCGTAGCTCCTAGAGTTCTCACTCCATACAGTAGAACTGCTTTGATATTTATGTTAAAAATCCTGATTTTGGTGGTGATCGATAATTGTTTGGAGTTTCAGATATTTTTCAAGTGTAGAAATGCAGCCCTTGCTTTGCAGATCCACGCCCTCATATCTGCATTGAATGGACGTTGACTGTCGATAATAGTCATTTATTCACTTGTAATAAAAATGAAATTGAATTGATTTTCAACAGTATCAAACAATAAACTGTCATGAATTTGATTGAAGTCAGATATTGACATTGATGGATTTCGACTCACTGATCTAAAAATTAATCGCTTATAAGCGATACTAAATGTCTTGGGTTCCCTTCCCTTGTGCGAGATTCATGGCCTGCTGATTAGTGGAATGACTAGACATTTACGAGGCCACAGTTCAAGTTAGGAGCGATTGTTTTTGTAAATATAGGTGGGATTCAGTTTTTTCAACTAGCCGCTATGTCTTCTATAAAATAAACAATGAATTCATGACAGTTTTCGTTTAACATTTTCGAAACTGTAGCAAGGTCAACTCTATAAATAATTTCAATAATATTGTTACGTATACATGTTAACATGTCAAATTGATATGCTTGGACTATTACGAGTTTACCTTAGTCGGTAAACGAGAGGGAGGATCGAGGATCCGGTGACATGACATGCTAGTCTAATACGATTGTCCCAATTCTCATTTAATAAAACACGAAGACTTCATATGAAGTAGGACGTGTATTCTACAAGCATCCAGCAAGTACATGGTCTGAGTCCAGAAGACAATCAGGATCCCGAACTTAGGATCCGGGTCATAAAACATTACAGATAATGCGTATTTATACATTTAGGTCGAACAAGTAATGGCATGGAAGTCTGTGACATTGATAGTCAGGACGACCAATGGGAAACAAAATTGAAGTATGTGACATTGATAGTTTGGACGACCATAATATTGACCAGTAGGAATCGACCAATAGAATTAGAATTCCAAAGATGAATATCCTAACAAATATAGATTCTGTATGAGGGTGCGAAATACCGTGGATCGATCGTTGTTTAACAATAACACCGTTAGATACCGACTCAGTGATCCAGAGCTTAGACATTCGCGCACAAATTCCTGGAATCCAATCTTGTGAGGTGCGAGAGTCGTGGATGAGCAGTGCCAATGAATGAAACGGCCGTCTAGTGAATCAAGGTTTCCATTGGTGACTTAACATTGATCAAGTAATCATTTTGAAAAGTGACAATATCTAGTTTTATTGTTAAGAAAAACAGTTTTTTTTCTAGCTTTTACGTTTGTTGAAGCATTTGACCCTAAATGACTCTGAAGTCAATTCGAAGCTTACATTCCTTGTTCGATTATTCCTACCTGAATATATGTATGTCCGTCTAAAGTTGTGAAATGGTAAATTTAGTAGGATTTTTAAATCAGCATGGAATCATAAGGTTGCTTTTTCTCAATAACAATCAATTCGTTTGCATAGCATGTTTTCTCACAGTGGTTACATTTAGACTATGTCAAAGAATTATGTTATTCAATGAGATAGAAAACACTGATTTGTAACACAATGAAGTGGAGGTTTTACTGCTAAATGGTGTCAGTAAGGGAGTACTAGTCTGTTCATTAGGATATCCATAAGTGTGCTACAATACTGAGTGTAAAAGCCTATATTCGGAGACTACTTATCAATCATGATATGTATTTGAACTGGCTGACCTTCATGATACTATTGATATTAAGGGGAAATCCATTCTACTGATGAGTCCCTCCATATTAGGACGCAATGGCTACTGCTGCTCATCTTATTAAGTCGGGTTATTTTCTTTATACTTGTGTAACAGTCGAGTTCTTCACGTTTATATCTGGTCAGTATTGTTGAATGAATTATTAATATTATGTACAAAGACATTCATTTTACGTTTGATGGTAGACATTTTCGAATAGCTACTCCGATTTGTTCTACAGAATATATCTTAGTTAATGTATATATGCCTATTAAATATATGCTTATTACATTTGGTATCGATGCAAATGGATTCTAGCAAGTAGAAAGTTCCTCGGAAGCTGCTGCTCAGTCGGAAATGCATAAGTTACTCTGTATGAGAAGGGAAAGGACATTGGAGGTCCTAATTGCTAGGTTGGAAGCGGAGTTGGTCGTTGGAACTACGGAGATCAGTGCGCATGGAGACTCAACTGTTTGTTGTGTAATACGTGACGTATAATTCGTATGCAAAAGGACAGTCACCCAGAAGTTATCACTGGAGAGAACAGTGTCGAATTCGAATATTTCATGTCATCGAAATCTTCTGAAGACTAGAAGACATGTGGAAGACTTATATACATACTTTCACCTGCTACCTCTGAAGAAGTTTAGGCCGCTCGCTGACAAACATTTTCCAACCAACTCTGTCTTGTGCTTTCCTATCACGCGAATAATGTTTAAAATGCCATCTTTTCAAACGTTTCACCTTCTTTCTCTTATCTTTTTGCCTTCAGCATTCCAAATTGGGGTACATTTTGCTAACTTCTTGCTCAGATGGAATGTGGTATTTTCTCTTTCACAGTAGGTTACTATTGATGCAGTCTAGCTAACAAATCCAGAGTATCTACTTAAAAGCAATATTTCAACTCAACAGATTTATCTTTTAAATTAAAACAAACCGAAAAACAGCAATATTTGTACATGTCGATTGAGATGTACAGCTCCTTACAGCTACACAAGTCAATATAGAATGAATCTCCTAAACTGGTTGCTTGAGTGAGAAGGTAAAAATGGAAGAGAGCCATATGGAATCTTTTTTGATACAGTATATCATCTTTGTATCAATAATGTCTGTTGGTGAATGGAAAATGCTACTGGCCATTGAAATTGGAGAAACGGACACAGACTACTAGCTATTCAATATTTTGGGGCAGAGTTTTGGAGGTTTGCGTCTTTACACATTTATAATCATCAATCAATCATTGTTAGACAGAGCGCCATTAGAAACCTGGAAGCACGCACGGGACGGCCATTTCGTCCTGGTATGGGATTTATCAGTGACAGTGCACATCCACGACTCCTGCACCCCGCAGGATTCGAACCCAGGAACTTCGGTATTGTAGGCTGTGAATGAGGTTGAGCATCTCCGTGAATTGATCAAGTTAGACACTAACACCGATAGGTACCGGCTCAGTGGTTTAGCGGTTAGGGCGTTCGCCTACAGTACCGAAGGTCCTGGGTTCGAATCCTGCGTGTTGCAGGAGTCGTGGATGCGCATTGTTACTGATGAGTCCCATACCAGGACGAAACGGCCGTTGTGCAGTGTTTCCAGGTTTCTAATGGCGCTCTGTCTAACAATGATTGATTAATGATCTCAAATATTCAATATTTGGTGCCTTTTTATGCTATTGATTTCTACTCCGAACTCATAAAGTGTGAGTTCATGTAATTATGTGAACTAAACTATTGAATAGCGCCAATATATGTTCATGAGACAAGTTTCCTGTGTAACACGACCTGATCTCTATGTAGTGTGCAGTTTGAGTATACAAAGCAACAGTAGTATTAACTTTGTCACCCATTCCAGGCACATTATCGTTTAATGATATAAATACCATGCGTTAAGAATAAACTTTCATTTCCAAGGACAAGCAAATTATTGGTCATTTCCTTCCATATGTAACTTCTCCTGGAGCCTAAAGTGAAAGTAAGTTTTTTAGGATATTCATCAAAATCATAAAGAAATTATTTTGTAAGTCTAATTCTATTGGTCAACACTCAAGGTCGTCCTAAACTATCAAGTTCACTTACTTTTAAATGTTGTTTCCTATTGGTTAGTTAGTATTCACGGTCGACCTAAATGTATAAATACACTTTCTACGCCGTATCAAGACTTTTTGATACCGTTAGTGGGCGTGGGGGGAGGATTGAGACGGTCGGATTAGAGTAGCCTATCGTATCAATGGATCATTTGCCTTAGCTCTCATTTACCGACTAAGGTGAACTTGTCATAGTTCAAGCATATCAACTGACAAGCATAACAAAGTTACAGGGAAGCTAACTAATCTTTCTAACACGTAGCAAACAAAATTCTGCCTGTAGCCCCTCCGGCAATGCCCCTGGCTCCAATCCTAGATAACCAGGGAACAACTTATGTTTAGTGTCGTAAAATTCAGCAGATGTTCTGAATTTACTTTCAACATTATACTCCCTAGCGAAAATTCTATGCTTTCGTTCATTTTATTCAGTTCTACACTTATAAACTAACTCCACCTGAAGCACTTCTACAAATACTTCCGGTCCAAATCTTAGATAAAAGATGGTGGTTGGGCATGGGTTTAGAGACTTCGTCCAGTGAAAATCCAACTAACTAAAATAAAACGCTTAGCAAACAAATAATTCACTAATCGATAACCTATACTCCATTGGCAGTAACAGGTATAAGTAGGCAGAAAAGTAAATTTTACTGAAACCATGTATCGATTAATGTTAGCCCACCATTAGAAAACTGGAAGCACTGCACGACGGCCGTTTCGTCCTGGTATGGGACTCCTCAGCAGTGCGCATCCACGACTCCTGCACCCCACAGGATTCCAACCCAGGACCTTCGGTATTGTGCGCGAACGCCCTAACCGTTAGACCACTGAACCGGTATCTAACGGTGTTAATGTCTAACTTGATCAAATTCACGTGGATGCGCACTGCTGAGGAGTCCCATACCAGGACGAAACGACCGTCGTGCAGTGCTGCTTCCAGGTTTCTAATGGTGCTGGTCTAACATTGATCGATTCATGGTTTCAATAAAATGTGTAACTTAACAATCTTCACAACCCCGTAATGCAGAAAAGTAAATAACTGTTACAATTGAAAAATCTTCACATATAAAAAATTGTTTTATTACAAAAATCGATTGAATAAAAACATAAAAACATTGTTTTTTTTTTTTAAAAAAAAAGAAAACTGTAACAAGTTAATCTTCTGGTTGACCAGCTACAACATAACTTTCAATGTTGGATTCATTCTGTCCACGTCTTATTCGAAATAAACCATATTCACCCCAATTTTCATTCCATGAATTAGTACATAACCAATATGATTGATTATTGTCTATACCCCAACCAATAATTCGAACTGCTTGATAACCTAAAAATGTCCCTCTTGCATGTTGATATATACCAGATTTGTAATACAGGAAATCAGTGTACACACTGATAGCTGCTTCCACAGGACCATATTGATAGATTTCTTTTTGTATATTGATTGGGTGATGGCTAACTCGATAATAATGTCTACCTAATAAAAATAATTATGATATATCACATAAGTTTTTATTTTGAACCATGAATCGATCAATGTTAGGCCGGCACCATTAGAAGAAACCTGGAAGAAGCACTGAAAGACGGCTGTTTCGTCCTGGTATGGGATTCATCAGTGGCAGTGCGCACCGACGACTCCTGCACTGGGCTGAGCGAAGGCTATGTACGACAGCCTGGATGGCGAGGTGAGGACATCAACAATATATTTATGCGAATATTACAGAGTTGTTAGGAATATTTACAAAACCATCCCGTGAAATCATCATTTGCAAACTAATCCTTATTTCTGTTTCAGATTTCAGTGTTCAATGTTCATTTAGACTGTTCATACTTCAGTTCACTTTACCCTTACCTACAAATCGCCTTCTGTTCTCATTCTTTCCTTCTCGATCTTTTTGCTGTCAGACGTTTGATTTCCATTTAATATCATATTATACTACTTATGTGAATATAAGTAGCGTACACCACAGTAGTAATGTCATGTTGATTCCCAAAAATTATTCTGTAATATGTTGAGTGGTTGCACTCAGTACAATGTCCAAGGAATAACCTAGTCTTAAAATATAAACCATTTTCTAACTAACTGACAAAGTCATATTGTGTAAATATCATGCTACAATTAAAACTATCTTCATATTTTTAATGCTTTTTTGTATTCTAGGCATTTGCAGCAGTAGAAGCAATAAGTGATCGTATCTGTATACAATCACACGGGAAACAATCGGTTGAATTGAGTGCTATTGATCTAATAAGTTGTTGTCCACATTGTGGATATGGTTGTAATGGTGGTTTTCCTAGTTATGCATGGGATTTTTGGATAAATGAAGGTATTGTCACTGGTAGTTCTAAAGAGAATCACACTGGTTGTCAACCATATCCATTCCCCAAGTGTGAACATCATACAAAAGGAAAATATCTATCATGTGGTACAAAAATTTATAAAACGCCGAAATGTAAACGAATTTGTCAAAAAAGTTATAAAATCTCTTACAAACAAGATAAACATCGTGGTAAGTAAGTAAGTAAGTATTTTCCCAATACTAGACATTAACTTACCAATAGCTGAGATTCCCATAATCTTTAAAAAAAATTTCGTCTTGATGAAAAGGTCACCACTTTATAATAATCAAAATTGTTCCCAATGAAAAATATTTTTCAGTAATCTGACAAGAGGAAGGAATGTATTTATTTTAAGGCAGAGCTTTGGAGTTTCGTGATTTCACACATTTAAAGTCATCAATCAATCATCGTTACACCACCATTAGATACCTGGAAGCATTTGACGGCCGTTTCATCCTGATATGGGACTCATCAGCAGGGTTCGAACCAAGGACCTTCGATATTGTGCGCGAACACCTAATCATCGGACCACCGGGCCGGCACCCAACTGTGTTAATGTCTAACTCTGATTGATCTAGGGATTTTCGCGCGACCTCACCCATTTGTCTTCGGTAGTTACTGCTTACACCCGACAGGGTTGAACTCCATTGGTCATGTCTTCTCAACTAGAACTCCGAGAATTTCCTCACGAACCTAGTAACTAGTGAGCACTGTTACGATATTTTCAGTTAGAGCTTTGGAGATTTGTGTATTTACACATTTGAAATCATCAATTAAACATTGTTAGACCAACACTAGAAACCTGGAAGCACTGAAAGACAGCCGTTTCGTCTTGGTATGGGGGACTAGCTCATTAGTGGCAGTGCGCATCCATGACTCACTGAAATCCCTAAATCGAATTAAAAACAAACTCAGAATTCATAACATATATATATTTTACTAAATAGTGAACATTATATAATCAACAGAAACAGATACTTGATGGAGAATGTGGTGGTATGAATTAAGACAAGGTTAACTGCTGAGGAGTCCCATACCAGGACGAAACGGCCGTCTTTCAGTGCTTCTTCCAGGTTTCTAATGGTGCTAGTCTAACATTGATCGATTCATGGTTTCAAAAATGTGTAACTTAACAATCTTCACAACAACCCCGCGATGCAATCACATGTGCTCACTAGTGACTAGCTTGGTGAGGAATCTTCTCCGAGTTCTAGTGGGAAGTCGTAACCAGTGAAGTTCAAACCTGTTCGGATGTATACAGTGTATGAGGTTGGGCAACTCCATGAATTTGATCAAGTTAGACATTAACACCATTAGACATCGGCTCAGTGGTCTAACGGTTAGGGCGTTGTCGCACGATACAGAAGGTCCTGGGTTCGAGTCCCGCGGGGTGCAGAAGTCGTGGATGTGCACTGCTGATGAATCCCACACCACGACGATACGGCCGTCGTGCAGTGCTTCCAGGTTTCTGACGGTGGTGGTTTAACATTGATCGACTCATGGTTTCAACGAAAACTCAGTAGTCTTCACAACAACCCCGCAATATCACATAAGTGCTTGAGATTTGTACGATTTGGAAAAAAAACGATAAAAACTCGTCATAAATTGTTTGATCCGAAAAAAATGAAACATCAAAAGACTAATGAAATCTAGTCAGAATGAAACAGTTATTTTGTGTAAGTTTTTAGTTTGAGCTAATAGTGCTTTTCAAAGATTTCAAATGTGTATAGATATTATACACATTTGAAATCTTCAGTCGAGCGATGTTAGACTACAATTAGAAATCTGGAAGCACTGAAAGACGGCTGTTTTGTTCTGGTATGGGACCCATCAGTGGCAGTGCGCATTCAGGACACCTGCACCTTACAGGACCACTGGTCCAGAGGTTATGTGTTCGCGTGCATATCCGAAGGCCCTCGGTTCGAATCTTGCGAGGCGCAAGAGTCTTGGATGTGCACTGCTGATGAGTCCCATACCAGGACGAAACGGCCTCCTTTCAGTGCTTCCAGGTTTCTAACGGTGGTCTAACAATAGTTGATTGATGATATTGATGTGCGAAAAACACTAATTTCCATAACTCTACTGTTACGAAGATTCATTTCTTTTAACAGAAGTATATTTAAGAATATTAAAGATTCCCATTGTGTAAATTAGAACAACACATATAAGCGTACAATATTGTTTTCGATTAGATCGTCATCAGGCTGCTTTACTCTAATATACATGAATATTAATATAAGAAAATGTTAAACCAATCAAGGCAATTTATCATTCAATAATCACAATGAAATGAAATAGAGATTACGTCACTACACATAATAGGCAAAAGTACAAGTGGATAGTAGGAAGATAGAGTTGTACTGATAGTAGTAAGAAAATCATAAAATATGATAACTAAAGTTTTATCAATAGTTGGTCAAAGGTGGATGAATAGACATCAAATGAGACAAATTAATGAGAGCAATTAGTAGAACATTCAATGCAGCCAAACTTGCGTTGACCTTCTCAAGTCGACACCAGTGATGTCTACTCAAACGAAGGATAAGTTACCTGAGTTGGCCTCCTCTATGTGCATTTACAAATTCAGCTGCTCCTGTGTAGATAGCTATATCGGGCTTACTACCAGGCAACTTAACCAACGAATGAGTGAACATCTCCTAGCATGGTTTAAGAAGGGTCAGTCAGAAATAATACGCAGTTCGATGTTAGCACACCTGGTTGATAGTGGTCATATTGTAAATAAGTCCAGATCTTTTCGGGTGATCTATCGTATACCTCAATCATTTCCCAACGGAGTTCGATCCCGTCTCCTACACACATAGCAGAAGCCATAGGAATTCGTATATTCAACCCCAATTTATGTGTTCAGAAGAAATTTGTGACACTCCTATCTCTTCCGTGGCCGGATATGACGTAACTAACGTTTGACATTATGTATTTTTTATCTTATTTTATTTTTATTTTTACATATTTGCTTATTACGTAATGGTTCTGATGTTTTTAATGTTTATTTGATGTCTATTTATCCACCTTTGACCAACTATTGATAAAACTTTAGTTATCATATTTTATAAATTTCTTACTTCTATCAGTACACCTGTCTTCCTACTATCCACTTGTACTTTTGCCTATTATATGTAGTGACGTAATCTCTATTTCATTTTATTGTGATTAATGATTGGTTTAACATTTTCATATAAATATTCATGTATATTAGAGTAAAGCAGCCTGATGACGATCTAATCGAAAACACTTTTGTTCGCTTCTATGTGTTGTTCTAAAAGTAGAGGTGTTGAAGAATCCAGAAGATTACGATTTGAGTGAACATAAAGAATGGATGCATCTGTGTCATTGCAAACGGTTTTGAGCCATATCATTTGAGATCGTTAACCATCGAGTACTATCATCTTGCGGACCGCAATCAAGTAGTCTACATGTACCATCATGACACAGTCCAGTTGTCAGTGACTTCATGGATTTGTGATGTCATTCTCTATTTACTTCGTTCTTCCATGCACGAAAAATTTGAATATTTTGACAGTTTAAATTTAAGAGTATTAAAGATTCCCATTGTGAAAATTAGAACAACACAGATATAAGCGAACAATATTGTTTTCGATTAGATCGTCATCAGGCTGCCTTACTCTAATATACATGAATAATTATATGAAAATGTTAAACCAATCAAGGCAATTTGAGTCAATAATCACAATGAAATGAAAATGGCAAAAGTACAAGTGGATAGTAGGAAGATAGGTGAACAGATAGTAGTAGGAAAATTTATAAAATATGATAACTAAAGTAGGCCAAAGGTGGATGAATAGAAATATATTTGCAAAAGTCCAAACGTACACAAAGTGATAAGCAAGATTCTTCTATACAACACAATAAAATCACACTGGACGATGAAACTCTGGAAGATGCGAATATATTTACATATCTGAGGAGAATCATTGATTCGCAAGGTGGATCTGATGCACATGTGATAGCGCGGATCGGTAAAGTGAGGGCTGCATTCCTGAGATTTAACAATACTGAGAACTCAAGACAACTTAAAACCAACATGAAAGACAGCATTTTTACTACAAATGTCAAGAAACTTCTATTGTACGGTGTGGCAATCCGGATAACTACGAAAGCCATCATTCAGAAGATACGAATGTTGATTAACAGTTGTTCACGGTAAATGCTAAGGATCTTCTGGTCAGTCACAATCGGCAACAACCTACTATGGAACAGAACAAACTAGACTCTGGCGGAGGGAGATATCAGGATAAGACACATACTTGGAGAAAAGCATCAAACTGCGCTACAAGAAAACCCTTCTCCTGAAAACCACAAGGTCAAAGGAAAATAGCAACGTCATAGAACACCTTAAGCCCAGAAATGGAGACAAACGGGAGAAGAATGAGCAAGAATCGGACGGAACTCCAAAAAAGGGCTCATAGTAGAGTAGGTTGGCAAATGCTAGTCTGCGGCCTGTGCTATATTTTGAGTTTTAACTGTGTGTAACAAAACTTGGGATTACTGAACGCATTAAATATATACTGTGAGAAGCCATAAGCAGTAGGTAAGGTGTTTACTCACCAATTACAAGAGATAATAGAATTGGTTTATTCTGTATCGATTCAAGTTGAACATGAACACCTTTGGACGCCGGCCCTCGGGTTGAAGAGGTTAGGGACTCACACTTGATATCGAAAGCCTTTGACTGGATTCTTGAATAAGAGGTCGTAGATACGCACTGCTAACTAGACTCAAACTAGGATAATGCATTCAACGGTGAATGAACATTGGTCGATTCAAAATTTCAACGGAATATTGAAGATAATAGTCATTTGTGATGATTGTACGAACAACTCCTCAATTCATTCATTACGAAAATATAGTCGGATCAAGAAAATTTCAACCCCAAAAACACAACCCAACAAGAAAAACATACACAAATTAATTTTTTGTTTTTTCGAAACCATGAATCGATCAATGTTAGACCACCATTAGAAACCTGAAAGCACTGAAAGACGGCCGTTTCGTCCTGGTATGGGACTCATCAGTGACAGCGCGAATCCACGACTCCTGCACCCCGCAGGATTTGAACCCAGGACCTTCGATATTGTAGGCGAATGCTTAATCATCGGACCACTGAGCCGGTATCTTATGGAGTCGTGGATGCGCACTGTCACTGAAGAGTCCCATACCAGGACGAAACGGACGTCGTGCAGTGCTTCCAGTTTTCTAATAGTGATGGCCTAACATTGATCGATTCATGGTTTCAAAAACGTGTAACTTAACAATCTTCACAACCCCGTAATGCAAATTACCTGTGCTCATTAGTGACTAGCTTCGTGAGGAATCTTCTCCGAGTTCTAGTGGGAAGATGTGACCAGTGAAGTTCAACCTGTTCGGGTGTAGACAGTAACTGTCGAAGACTGTGAATGAGGTTGCGCAACTCCGTGAATTCACCAAGTTAGACATTAACACTGGTAGGTACCGGCTCAGTGATCCGATAGTTAGGCGTTCGCCTACAATACCGAAGGTCTTGCGTTCGAATCCCGCAGGGCGCACGAGTCGTGGATGCGCACTGTTGAGTATTCCTATACCAGGACGATACTGCCGTCCAGTGCGTGCTTCCAGGTTTCTTCTAATGGTGCTGGTCTAACATTGATCGATTCATGGTTTCAATAAACTGTGTAACTTAACAATCTTCACAACCAACCCGTAATACAAACTAAATTTTCTTGACAACTTACCATAATATTTATCTTTTTTATATTTAATTCTATATGTTGATTGACATTTTTCAATACATTCCGGTAAATTATAACGTTTCTGTCCACAGTCTGGATATAAGACATCACTTTTATTATGGTCATGATGATGACATTTAGGATAAGGGTATGGTTTACAACCAGCATAGGCTAAATTTGGTCCACCTGTAACAATACCATGTTCAAGCCAATAATTCCATGGCATAATATAATAACCGGCATGACAACCTTTACCACAATATGTACAACATGTTAACACATCGAAAGCACTTAATAATGTAGCTTGACCATATGACTTAATACATAAACGATTAGCCATTGTTTCAACGGATGCAATAGCCTATTAAAATATACAAAAGAAACCGATGAGGGAAGTAAAACAGAGAAACTTACAAATGGAGAAAAGAAAATGATGATTTAAAGGTTATTAATCAAATTGTTAATATTCACTTCATTCGAAAGGTTCAGTCAAAGATGCTCCATCACCCTCCAGACGGATCAATCAGACCAAAATTGCCTCGCAAACCCAGGACAGTATCTCCACTTCACTAGTTTCTGCCCCATACAATATAAACATTCTGTTGTCAAAACTTTATTCACTCGAGCAAGTAGAATCTGCACTGTTGATATTATGGACGACGAATTTAAGCTTATTTCTGAGGCACTTAAATTAAACGGATATCCCGAAACATTTATTGGTCATCAGAACACAACTACGACGAAACTGATAGCAACTGATGTGCCCAAGAAACCAGTGTACCTACAGTTACCTTTCAAGGGTGATCATTGTATGAAAATTACTACCAAACAGACTGCAGCTACAATAAAAAAGACCTTCAATGCAGTTAATCTGAGGCTTATCACAACAACTCAATCGATCTCAGTTACTCTAATCAAGTCTTCAAGACCGATTCAGTCCAAATCCCACTGTATTTACCAATTCACATGTAACTGCGGAGAAAGTTACTTGGGTAGGACAGATCGCCAATTGGAGGACAGGATAGGGGAACATATTCCAAGATGGTTAATCAAATCCATGATTCATCAACCTAGCCCGCTATCTCAAGATCGATCAAGAAACCCAGCCTCGTCCATTGCAAAACATCTAATGATGAGTGGTCATCAAATTGACCTAAAATCAGCCTTCAAAGTTGTGACATGTGATCAAAACCCACATACACTCAAACTGCTCGAAGCTATCTTGATTAATCGGAAAAGTCTAACTTTATGTGACCTTTGTTTACCATGGTTCTAGTGAGTGAATGTCATGCTGAATAAGACATTTTGACCTTATCTTCAAAACTGTATTTACACAAATAACATGTTGCTTGTATGTGACTGACGAGAAAGCACGAAATGGTACTATCTCACAAAATATGTCTTCTCATTTCTCTGTTCAAAGATGTTTTAAATAGCACATATGTATAGAGAGAGGTAGAGAGAAGGAGAGAGAGGGACAATTTACACATACATTTTGTAGTGAAAGGCGAAATGGCTAACAAGTAGTATGCAGTATACCATTGTCTAGAAATTGTTATCAGAGGAAAATGTGTCAGATGAAGCAGTGCATGAGGGCCAGAAGGAGGGTAAAAGACATCAGTTTATAAATAACTCGTTGAAGACAATGTACAGGTATTCGCTGAACAAACTGTGTTGTTTTCTGTAATCTTAATTTGGAAGCACTGAACAGCTGTTTCGACCTGGTATGCGACTCATCAGTAGTGCGCAATGTATAAAAACACTAATTTTCATAACTGTAATTAAAAATATGGTAAAATGTGCTCATTGATGACTATCTTGGCGAGGAGATTCTTGGAGTTCTCATGAGAAGACGTGACAAGTGGAGTTCAATGCTGTCGGGTGTAGTCAGTAACTACCAAAGAAAAATGGGTGAGATCACACAAAATCAAAGTTAGACAATAACACCGTTCGATTCCAGCGCAGTAGTCCAAAGGTTAGGCTTTGATGCGCAAGGCTGAAGGTCCTGGGTGTGAATCTTGTGGGAGAGTATTAGGAGTCGTAGATGTGCACTGCTGATGAGTACCATACCAGAACGAAATGATTGTCCAATTCTTTGTATTCGAAAAAAGATCAGAATGTGTATACAAATAAACATTGTAGTGAAATTTGTGTTCATCTATAAAGAGATAACATTCTGCACTTTTGGTGGCAGAAAACTGATAAGCGATTTTTCATCTTAAGTACAAAAACACAGATTGAAATCGATAAATACACATTGAACGTTGAACAATGAATGATAAGTTGAAATTTATATATTGATTTAAATTTTTTATGAACTGCAACATGTATAATCCGAAACTATGGGTTTTCAGAGTATCTGTGTTGTTATTATCTCAATATAGACGTCAATTATAGATTGAAAGTTACAACATATGTTCGTTTAAAACCAGTAAATGTCTACCATTTTGAAAATTAGTTCGATTGACGGAACTTTTAAATCTTTAACAAAGACAATACAATAGAGAGATCATAAAATTTCTCTGAATCATTGTACGACATACGATATTATGATATAGTGAGTCAGCTTATAGTCAGCTTATGGCATGATTAGCCTGTAACATATTGGGATGGTAGAGAAAATTTTTTAGCTCAAGTAGATGATTAAGGGTGGTTTTTTGTTCTCTGAGCTAGATATTTTAGTTGTGAAGCTTTTTTCATCGTTGTTCTTCTTCTGAAGACAACATCATCAGCACAAACTTCAGGTAGACGAAGTGAACTATTTGAATTTCTTCACGTGCATGACCCCTGTAGCTTGTTCTGTTCACCTCGATCTTAACCTTAAACACACACAATAAAAAATTTCACTTACATAACTTGCACAACATCTAGACTCATCACTTATGATACCAATAGTTTGACAATCATTCCATTGGACACGTGAATCAAATGTATCCGGTAGGATTATTTCAACATTTTCATAAGAAACAAATGGTGTATTTTTAAAATATCCCGCTGGATCATCAATAATAATGTTAAATGTGTTCAATGAATTATGATGTTCAATGTTGATGAAACGATCATATTTCATAGCTTTCCATCCAATCGATGACTAAAACAAGATTAGAGAGGTGAACACAATGTCAACTAATGAAATGTGATTGTCATAGATAAATTTAGAATGTGTATTGAATAAATCAATCAGTAGTTTAGTGTGGATTTAAAAAAAAATATTGAAATCATGATTCGATGATCATTTTTAGATCACCATTAAAAACCTGAAAGCACTGGATGGCCGCTTCGTCCTAGTAGTAGTGACTAGTGCGCAGTGGGCATCCACGATATTACCAGTAAAAATGGATCTGAGGATTTTCAGGCTCATGTGCGAACTCTTAATCTTTAGACCATTGAGATGGCCTTTAACAGTGTTCATGTCTGCCTCCAATAAATCCATTTCTCCTTTATTGTTAACAACTTGATCAAAAAAAATCAGTTGTAGCCTCCAATACTTAGGTTTGGATTTAGAAATAACTGCTAAGGAAGTTTAGATCAGCGTCTTGCTCAGTTGAAATTTAAAAAATGTGATTACTGCATCATTTATTCAAGTATTCCAATAAGTGAATGATATTCTATTCCTCTTATCACACAGAGTGTTTCCAATTCTAGAACAGTGATTCAATTTCCAATCCAAACTGCACACATCCAATCAGTGTAAGCGTACTAACCACCAGAGGAACAAAATCAATATGGCTGTCACCATATCTAACTATCAACTGAAACAACGTAATGCACTTCAGAAAGAAACATAGAATAGAATAGTAACGATAATAGAATACGAATATTATCATCTCAAAAAGGGAATTAAAACAGATTGACAAAATGTCGAACTGAAAGAATCAATAAGAACTTATTACAAATATATACATTAGGGGTTATGAAGATTGTTAAGTTACACATTTTTTGAAACCATGAATCGATCAATGTTAGACCAGCACCATTAGAAAACTGGAGGCACTGCACGACGGCCGTTTCGACCAAGTATGAGACTCTTGAGTGACAGTGCACATCCACGACTCCTGCACCCTGCAGGATTCGAACCCAGGACCTTCGGTATTGTCCGTTAGACCACTGAGCCGGTATCCAACGGTGTTAATGTCTCACTTGATCAAATTCACGGAGTTGCGCAACCTCATGCACAGTCTTCGGTAGACATTGCCCACACCCAAACAGGTTGAACTTCGCTGGTCACGTCTTCCCAATGCTGAGGAGTCCCATACCAGGACGAAACAGCCATCATCCAGTGCTTCCAGGTTTCTAATGGTGCTGGTCTAACATTGATCGATTCATGGTTTCAAAAAATGTGTACATATATACATGGAGAGATTTTCACAAACAAAGCCTTCAATTCTCATTTTTAATCAATCAAAAAACGCTTACATTTCGATTAATATCATTGATTAAATCATCCAATGTTGAATTCTGATGAAATTTATCAGTTGTTATTTGATAATTAAGAATTACATTGATATTCATTAAAACAAAATATACAAGTGGA
>CALYCR020003318.1:0-35774 GCA_944470395.2 Schistosoma turkestanicum
GACTTCACTGTTCGCATCTATTCATCGCTTCTTCCTAGTTTATAGGTCCAAACCGCATACATTGTCTTCGATAGGTAACTGACTATACGTGATGCACTCGACTACTGAACGTATTACGCATGCACTTAAACACGTCAATTTGAAGTGATTGAACTGTTACGAGTCTACACACGAGGATTTGGGATTCGAAGGCACGACAAGCTACTCTTAGCTGAGTGTCTGAACCCCGAATGATCGGGAGAGGAAAACGAGGTATGAGGTAGAACCTGTATTCTACAAGCATCCAGAAAGAACGAGGACCGAATCTATAAGAAGGCAGGGATCCTAGGTTCGATAGCGTGGTATGGTCCGTGTCATAAACCATTACAGATAAAAGGCATTTGTATATTTTAGGCCAAAACTGAAACAACATCGATGACTGTCACATTGACAGTCGGGATGACAATAAGAAATATAAATCGATATCTAAGACGTTCATAGAATGGACCAATATGAATTAACCAATTAGAATTGATCAATAACTCTTTTGAGATATTGGCTGAATATAGGAACAGATTGAGGCCTGAGTTCGCGATGGTCACTGTGATGGGAATGTCTGAAGCCTTGTTAGCTTCTCTTTCGATTCACACGTCCTCCATAGTCCTTCTGAATAACTACTTGATGCAGATAGGGCCGTTAAATTTATGTGGACTGCGGTCCATTCAATCCCATGTCGCTCAATGTATGCGTTATTGCGGGATCGTGACGCTTTCAACCATTTGAACAGGCTGTTTAGGGTTTGACTCTCACTTTTCCCTAGTCTACGTCCTCTAATTATGTGTTTGTCAGCAGATTGTCGATTGAAACTTTAGCGTTTAGGTCTCTTATCATTTGTTTCAAGTTTTTTTTGGCAAATCTCAACCATTGACTAAAGGCTCACACGATTTTTATTTATCTTCATCATTGTTATCGTCGGCAGACGCTTTTCCTTCGATGATATTCGTTGTAACCCTTTTTTTCAATTTGAAGAAAGCTTTCATGATCTTGGATGCTTGAGATATATATCCTGCAAAGTCTTCATACGTTTGTTTGTACAAGATCAGAACAGCTCACTGTATATTCAAGAGATTTTCTTTTCAAGGTGGTCTGAGTGTAACAGCCGGTCTTCTGAAGCAAGTAATGTTTGTCTAAACTGCGGCCAATGTGTTTCACCGAGAACTAGTTCGATTAGCTGGTATTCTTTTATTTCCTCAGCAACTTTAATGCCTTCTCCTGCAATATACGAGCATTCAGTATTGTGCTTGGCTGTCAGAGAAGATATCTTCATGTCGCTTTCGAAGAAACATTGTCTTCATCACGAAGTCATAACGCGTCAAAGTGAATGTTTTGGGAAGAGTTCGAGTGCATTGAACTAATTTTTTGTTGGCTGATTCCATACGGCATGGTTTTTCTAACGCAATTTTCAATCATCCTAACGTACCCGTATATGGACGATGTGTACACTCAGAAGGGTAACAGGTGGAATATATACCTTCCACAAAAGTTCATTTCTGTCTGGCTTGAGGTAGATAATGAAATTGATTTGAAATTTCTTACTTTGTTACTCACTACTTTTTTTAAATATAAATGAAGAAAATATGAAACAATGTAGCGCATAATTATATTTCTGGAATCGCTCAATGTACTCTGATCAATATAATACGACTGAATTCCTGATTATTTTAGACAGCGTGACCTTGAATCTGAGCCAAAAGATTAATCTCTCTTATATAGTGTAGATAGTTTAACCTTTTTTCAATTTACTACTGTAATCCTGAGTATCGTTTCTGATTTAGGTGGATTCAGTTTGTAATGTTGTAGATTTCCGGAGTTGATACACTGTACTGCAAATAATAAAAGGTGACAAAACTCCTAATATTTTCCTAAACTGTTACTTGAATTGTAAAAGAACAGCTCCTGCATCCTTCTTATCAATCATGCTACCCATACATGTGAATATTTACCTACCTTTCTCCTTTCAATGTGATTAGGCTGTGTTTCTGTGTCGTGTCGATTAAAGTTGAATGTTGAGACACAACGCTGCAGAGGATGCTGCTACACTGGTCATCTCATAAATTAGGTATCGTATGTGTGAAATAGTAAAGCCATGTCGTCTGGTCTCATCAGAACTGTTTGCCTTCCCTCAGATGTTGACGTCTCCACAATCCAATCAGTCACCAGCAGGAACAGTAACATTGAAAGTAAACAACCTTGCCTGCTACTTTCTCAATTTAAAGGAATCAGTGAGCTGTTCCACATGCAGAAAACTACAGTTTATTCCACGAGACGAAAAGAATTTCAAGTGGGATAATTTCTCAGTTACAACAGAGTCATGAAGAAGCCTCCTCAGTTTTATCCTGTCCACACTTTCAAATGCTTGGTCGATAAGCTGTAGTGAATGGCGTTCTCTTGAATGTCCCCTAGTGATCAGTACTCAAGAATACGATTTTGGAGAAAGTCGACGGATTATTATGGAATCCAGCCTGCTGACCTCCATTCGGTCCATCCAAATACCCTTTCGATGACTTTACCTGGTACTGCTAATACAGCGATGTCTATGTAATTCACATACTTGCTTAAATCTCCTTTTTTCAGTATCATTATGATCTTGAATACTGTCATTCTGTCTCTTCCTCCTTATTTTTGACTGGATAAGAAAAAGTTGAAAATGTGGGGGTTATCACGGAATACAGTAGCCAGATATAGTTCGACTAGATGACTTGGCTGCCGAAGATAATCCTGATCATCTGTTGCACACACACAACAACTAATACACGAGAAGACCCATGCAACAGCATACTCTGCATCATTGTGTCTCGAAATACAAAAAATGAAAAGGTAACGTCAGTCGACATATAACGAAAGACACTAAACAAATCCTACTTAACACACAATAGTTGTAGAGTGTGAAAATCAGCATTTATGGGCGGCGTGATTGATAAGCAAGATGGATCTAGATGTTTAAACACTGATTCATCAAGTAAGGGCAGCACTTTTGTATCTGAAACTTAAGACAACTATCAAAGGACACTTTTTCTTTCAGGAATCTGGATGACATACCGAAAATTTCAGTTCCTTTTTTTACATATACTATTCAATTTATCCCCATCGTTTATTGTTTTAAAGAGGATTTTATTGTTTCTGGTTACTCAGAATGCACATCCAGTGTTGGATTCTTGTGTTTATTTAAACAGAATCAGTGCGATTACTTATGAACGTGCAGCTTTTTCTGAAAGTGAACAGCAGGTATCCTGAAGCTAGATTTTTAGTCCAACCTGAGTCTAATGCATTTCAACGACTACAAATACAAACAGCTGCCATCTCTACATATTAACAGCAACCTGGATTAGTCTTCTCGTATCAAAAAATGTAAAAACAATCCTTGCGCCTATATTAATTGCTGTTTTGATGGTCAAAAGAGAAATCACCAATTGTTATTCTATCTGGCTCTTAAGAAATGCAGTGAAGTTGTTTTTTTATTTGAAACTGCGCTATAATATACTTCTTTAATGTTAAATTAATATCAGAATAACTAATGTAACACACTATTACATTTCGTGACTCTACTATATATAACATGATACGATTGAGTTTCAGATTATTTCAGATACTGCGACCTTGACTCTTTGACAAAAGATTTATTCTCTTTGTCTTAGTCAAGACCGTTGAAATATTCTAAATTTCTTACAGAGTATTTCATTGTTTTTGTATATTGAACGTGGTTTCTTTTTGCGTTTACTTATTTTTTCTGACAGATTCACCTTATCTATTTTTATTTTTCTTTCATTTTTGTGCGATATTTTTAGAAAACAGTTATACTTGGACCTATAAATTCTGAAACATTATGAAGTTTTTATGAACGTCCCCTTTTTAAAAAGGATGCATATTTCAAATCTTTCTGAACGACAGACAATTATCATAGCTGTTCTTGTCACAACTTTCGTATGTTTATTAAGAGCAAGGACAATTCTGCTAGCATATATCTTTGGGATAACTTTAAACTCTTTATTAATAAGTGAGTTGAATTCATTCATGAATTTGATGTTTGCATCATTTTATAACCTTTATGATATTGAATTTTTGAAGTAATTGTATATTATTTCTATGTTAGTTCGTCATGCTTATGTTCAGTTTCTTGTTCAAAAGAGTCTAAAATCATTCCAACTTATCTGTTAACTCATTCGTGATAGATTTAGGATGAAAAAATCCTCTAAACACAGATTATGTGACCAAGTCAATTTAAAAAAACCTTTTCCGTAGTCGTCATGGTGCATCATAATACTTTTTAGTACGATTGTTATTACCCATAGATATATCTATTCAGCTTGAAAGTGATCATAACTCTCAAGTGTATTTGAATTAGGGTTTTTAGAACAGTCAGTTCACTTATTATAATTCACAGAGAACTGGAAAAATTTTATTTTCAATTAGAATGTTACGTTTCGGAAAAATTACCACTTGTCATCAGTAACATGGATGCTAGCATTAAAATTTTTAGGAGGATGAAAACCACAATTTCAAAATAGATTATTTGTTATGTGGAAAAGCGTAGTGGCGAATGTATCTAATAATCAGAGTTCTATGATATTTTGTATCTCTTGTCAGAAAATGTAAAGTGTAACATTCTGTGACATAAGCCGTCCTAAAAATGAGGAGCGATTATAGATAGGAATTGCTTACTCAATTTACCGCTGATATATGATCAATAATTATTCTATCACTGCTAACGACGTTTAAGTGAGATCATATGAATTACAAGGAGATGAATTAATGAAAGATTATCATTAAATCAAAATAGTTACTCGAGATTTCCCGTCTCATTTTTTGAACATGCAAAAGACGTTTCGTTGAAAAGCATAAAGAATATTATACTAAAAATTGCTTCAGATGATGTTGATTTACGTTTTGGTAAATTTTAAAGGTGACGATAATATGCCACACCCTTGTCACAACTTCGAAGAATTTATTTGTCAAAAACACATAACGGAAGATTTCCATGATCTGAAACAGAATTTATCCGATGAGGTTATTCTCGAAATTTGTGAGTACATATTCTTTTTGTATTATGATTTTATTATAATACGATTTTGGTTGCTGTCTCTACCGTCCAAATGATCTTTATCTGACACTAACATGGACTTCATGGACAAAACTTCTCGAAATTATGTTGAATAATAAACTTTGTTATACGTAACCGTCTTTGTCAATTTTCAAATAATGAATGTATATGAAAATTCTTTTCAAATCGTTACTATAAACATCAAATAACCAACGGTTACCCGACAAATTCAGTTGAAATTATACAGTTCAGACAATGTAGTGGCTGAAATATCGATAGTTCGATAAACACAACGAAACACTGAATGATATATTGGAAATACATCAAATAATTGTCTTTCCTTTAGCACCAGTGTCAATTAGACTAATATTTTGGAGAAATCTCTCATCATACCAACGAATATCAACTAAACATACACAAGATTTCTGTCTATCGTGCCACCCGAATATGTGTGAGAATGTAGCGTCTACATTTATTTGAACTGTGCTTTTCCTTCTACCTTGTTCGCTTGATCCGACTTTTGAGTAGGATTGTAACGTGGTTAGTTTGATTCGATGATAAATTATGTTATTTGTTGCACATCTATTCTCAATTACATACGCAATGTCAGTTCACTGAATATCTGCGCAACGGATGATTGTTCTTCTTTATCATCACACAATTTTCTGCACATAAACCAGAATGTATCTGTAACATCTAGATGAGCAGTGAGAAATAAAAATTACTAATCAAAGTAATCACATCAAAATAATGGTTTGTTCAAAGTTTCATGCTTAAGCCTAATAGGCAATATTTCAAATTCGGTTAACCATCAAAATTTTTCATGATTGATGTATGAGATAAAATAGTAAAATTGAATATCTTTGAATGAAATAATTTGTCATATCCGAATTTTCATACTATGCGGTAAAATAAAATGGTTCCGATGTAGATTCTTAGTAAACAAATAACCACTTTTCAAAGTTAATTGACAACACTAATTTCACTGATTATTTTCTCTTCAAGTGGGTAATAAAGTTCATCCGGGAACAAAAAATGCAGAATATTTCTTCGAATCTTGCAAAAAAGCAAGAACAATGGAAACACAATTGAAGCAGCAAATGATTCAAATGTTTGAAAGAGTATTTGGTGGGTGGTTTATGTCATCGGAAGATAATCAGAACTATTTTTTGGAACGAATTATACTCGACGATAAGAAATTCAATCTTCATGAACTCATTATTCGATTATTACTTCAAAATGGAACAACACCTTTATTTTCCTTCAAGCTAATTCCCACAAATTTACAAAACAGTAAAGCATTTATTTATGTAAGTTAGAAGAAAATAGATTATTATTTTTGATTTCTAAATATGTAATTTTAATTACTATGATTCAAGACAAATTATGTTGACTTAGGAAAAGAATTGTTTGGTTATTTGAGCTACCAGATTTCTTATGATGCGGATTTTACAGTCAAAATGTTGAAATTCATTCGACTGACGTGTGAATATGCATCAATTTGATCTTCTGATTCACAAATATCCACTGTCCAAATATTGATTTTTGCACAGTATTTGGTGAATGTTCTTGCTGTTTCATAAATCAGTGACATTCGACTTTCACTAATCAGGCATCTTAATTTCATTTATAATTTCCTAAATCTACGATCTATAATTTCTGTGTTAAACTCTGTGGAAAATAGAAATATTCTCAACGTGCAAATCCGTTCATGTTTTAAGAGATGTAGAATCTCTTAATTCTACAACAGTGAATGGACAAGGTAATTAAACTATTATAGATTAAGTGAAAATGTTTTATGCTGACATTCAAAAACCGTGCAGGCGACTACACTATAAATTACCAAGTTGCATCACAGAAGGCGTTTTCAAACTCGACTGAAGTGTTGACATCAATTTTCGTGACAAATATCTGTTCGGACTTCGAATGGACAGCATGTGTTGAGTGTAGTGTTCTACACAAGACCAAATTTCATACACTTTTATCTGTACAACATTTAAATAACACCATCAACATTTACTTTCAGATTTCTCCAGGATCGCTCGACGCATTTACCACTGACAATTTAAAAATGGTACGTTTGCCGTAATTATTCCAGTAAATAACATATCAAATTTCATATACTGTTTATTTTGACCATTTTAAACCTGACATTTTCAAAAGACAGAATAATTTGTAAACTAAATTTTTGAGGGATCCCTGAAAGCCAAATATAAGTGAAATTCAGGTGTTAGTGATGCAGCGTTAGTTTTGACCACTCCGACTCAATTATTTAATGACAAATAAAGACACTCTTCAGTTTCAAAGAAATGTTAGTTAGCTCACAAACTAGCCCCTCCACATCAAGTTTCTTAGTGTAAGCCAGTGATTTTGAGGATATACATGAATTCATTGAACTCTTTCACAGTCTTTTCATCAAGTTTATAGTTTTTGCCACCGCCTGGGTTTCATTCAAGAATAACACCTCACCAGTGTATGAAATGAGCGATACAGAAGTAGCTAAATGCGTCTACACTGCAATGGTGCAAATCACATAAATGGTATCATGCTTTTCTGAGTATTCCTAGCTCTACCTCCAATGCAACGGTTTTGACACAAAAGTAAGCTGAGAGGAGGATGATCAGAGAAGATGGCCTATATATAACACTATTCTTACAGTGGAAGGCACATATCAGCTGTTCTATTGGAATGACAAATAGGGAGATTTTTGTGTCAGTGATCGAAATCAGTGAGTAGATAGTCATAAATGGCAACGATTTAAAAGCTCTAATTCTTTGTTGGGAAATAAACGTTCTGTTATCATTCTTCTATTCACACAAATAAAACCTCACTCATACCGAAGTATAGATGACATTTGATAAAATGATGGTTTTGATGTGCGTTTTACATTTACATCAGGCTGGTAAAACGGAACGAGCAGTAAGAGAAAACATTTTCAAGTATTTGAAAAATGTCGGAGCCCTGCAAAAGAATAAGAAGATGTTGGATGATGTTTTCGCGTTGTATTCAAAACTGAAAAACGTAAGTAGGAAATCGTTGATTGTTAACCATATTGACTTCATAGTACAAATAGTAATTGATAGTCCACATTCGATAAGATTAAAATATTCAGTGTCATACAACTGAGTACCAAATATAACTAGTTAGTGATAGAATAACTTAATAAAAATCCAAGGCGTCAACAAATTCGTGATTACGTATTATATAAATTGACAATAATCAGCATGTGAATAATGTTTACATTCATGTCTCAAGATCAATGGAAATGATAGATTTGTCTTAGAAACATTCATTCTTTAACTGGCTGGGATAATAACATCAACATACTGACTTTTTTCAGATAAAATCAAAATATTCGAATAGTAAGCAAGTCTCATTCAACGATTTGAAAAATACCTGTCCTATAGTAAGTTCAAACTTGTATTAATATAAAATTAACATGCTTTCTAAGTTTATCCATACTACTATGATAAAAATGTTTTGAAGAATTTTGATTCGTTTCACTTTTTCACACAAGTCATTGAGCATATTGAATATACTTGTAATGATTGAAATGAATCTCGTAGTTCATCACAAAGATCATGGAGCAATCAATTGCATAACATCTCATGTCACGTTCTAAAAATTAGGTTAATTCACATAATCGTACTTGTTTATAGTGAGCAATCTTGAGGCTAGATGAGGTCGTACGATGAAAATGATTTCAAACCTTGATGTATAGATAGAAATTTTGAACGTGGCATTGTAGGTACCTTACATCCGATAAAGGAAATTCAGAGTCAAGATCCTGCACACCTTACGTTTCATTCATATTTTGGTTTTAAGTAAAATGGCTGACGACATTAATTTTTGAACTAGGTTGTTACATTAATTTTGTCGGCGTATATGAAATTTACCAGAATATAAATTGGATTCTAGTTTGATCTAAATAAGCTGCAAATAAAATTCACATGACATTTGTTAATACATTCAGAATGTTGTGTAATAGTGAGTCTTTTAGAAGGAGATGTTCAAAATTGACCGTAACCCTTCGAAGGAGCCTTATCTTGCACAATATAATCACTTCATCAGTTTCTGTTGCAAATAAAACAAATTTATCCGCTTTAATCATACTAGATTTATGTGTTTCGCTAAACAATTATGTTTTTTTATATTATTCACATAAGCCCACTTCAATGGTTCTTTGATCATGCTATTTATGTTAATCAAATGCCCGTTGCAAAACAATCGTATGGAATTCATTATAATTACAGTTAGCTTTTTTTAAATCACAACACATTGCGGATGGATTGTTTTCAGAGTGATGTTAAGCGATAACAACCAAAGAGCCAGGGTTCAAATAGCTTTTCGCTCGAAAAAATTATTTACAGTAGCTTTACAGTTTCGAATCATACTGATAGAAGGAAGTGAAAATGAAATATTTGTAAAAGGATATTCGCATTGATCAAAAGTTCATTCTTCGGCATCCTCAGTATGTAAAACTACACTTTGTCTTCATCGCTTATAACTTACAACTCACTAAAGTACGCAAATTTCACATGTTCACTTATTTCTCTGCATGACTTGTGAGGTTGTCTATGTTTGTTATAAATTCAACAACCGAACTATAAACCGACTTCATATAACATCCTGTGAAAAGATTTAGTCTTGTTGTGACAAAGAAAAAATAATTTGAATGAGTTGATAAGCCTAAGCTGAGTCATTAGGCACATATATGGAAAATGCAATTTCATTAACAAAACGTCTTCTACTGATTGCAAACATGTGTTTCATTGTTTACGTTTGCTAGATCGACTGGCCACGATTATCCGCAACTTTCTTCAGTCATATGAAAATTCAGCCAAGTAACAATGTCGAGATTGTTGTCAAAGATTTAGATTTTTTGCATCATGCTTGCAAAACGTTTGAAGAAGCTATCAAAGAATTACAGGGGAGAAAGTAATTTTTAAAAAGTCTATTTAATGGTTCCGGAATTCCATTCTATTACTAGATCTCATGTTGTTATATTTTAAACTCTCTCATTCATAACACAGATTTACGTAGACACTTGCATTGAATCATTTATTAGTTGTTAGTTTTGGAACTACTAACTAATATATTCAGTATGGATAAAAAGTTCATCGCTAATTTAGATTGTAATGTTTCCATAAAAGTGAAATAGTGCAGACGAGAATATTTGAAATATAATTTTCACAAATCATATCCTTACATGAGTTAGTTAGTTTCTGTTATCTACATGATAGTGATAGTAATCAAAAATTGAAAGTGCATTAATTATTGTAAACTGAAACATTTTGGCAAGGATTTTGTAATTATATAATTTTCCATGAAGCAGAATATTCCATTTTTCCTTGTTATACGAATAATATCAATCACCAGAGCATAAGTGTTTCGATCGCTTTGGAGAGAGTTTTTCTTGTCGCACACAATTTAATATTTGTAGAAAAAATATTGACATACGATCTGACAAAATAAATTTTTTGACTGGTGAATTATGATCAACAGTATGGCAAACCTTTGAATGATATCTGTGTGTTGTCAAAGATTCGTAATGCTGTTCATAGGTAATCTGCATTCGAAAAAAACATTCATGGTTTTATTCAAATAACTGAACGGGTTTTTCTCTCAGCATTCTATACAATGGCTTGAAAAATCACTTTTGCTGAGAAAAAAGATAAGAATGTCAGACACACTGACTGAAATGATTATCTCAATCAGTGAGAATTATATGGATAAAAACTTCAAATGACCAATGTGTTAATTGCTTTAATTCAGGAAGTAAGTGAATGAATACTAAAAACGAATGAAATATAATAAAAGGTGGGGTTTGATGAGCTTTTTGCATGTGATACCCGTGCAACGTTCAAACACTTTCAAATTTGACGGCTTTTGTTAATTTTAAACCAAATACTGATTGTGTTTGTATAAACACGTAGTTTTCCTAACCACCATTGTAGAGCTGTACACAATATGATAGTGATCAGTTTTTTGCACAACATGAGACACACCTTGAATCAATATTTCGGAGAATTTTATCCTGTTGATACTCGTAAGTTGCATTTTCTATTTCACATACATATTTAACTTTTGATTTAAATAATCTGATAAAAGCAAATGTAAATAGAAGAATTGGTTTTCACTCACTACTTCTTACGTTCGCACTCCCTTGTACGTGATGTTTGGTCGTGAAACAAACTGCAGTCCAACTAATGTTTATAAAAATGACTGTATTCATAAAGTACTATCATTTAAATGGTTGAGAGTATGCAGTGCTTAAATAAGGAGCATGAAATGTAACAAGAATCCATAATGAACTGATACCTTTTTCCATCCAGATATTCGATAAGTTCTTATCGAAAAAAAAGTATGATTTTTCTCGATAATATTTCATTCGAAGAATATTAATAAAATTATTCATTGTCAACGAAACATTTAGATACAAATCCAAGACGTTGCATTGATGAAGTGAAAGAGAATTTCCCATGGGTTTTTGAACAACGTAATGAATATCCTAGTATAAATAACAAAACGGATAAACAAGTGAGTCTAGTATTTTATAGAATAGTGATTCGAATGTTCAATTAAGATACAACATCAAGGTTATTTGTCTAACACTACAATTTGGAAAGAATCTGTGTTTCGGCTTTCAGCGTGAGATTCATTTGATTCATAAAATGAAAGCCTGATGAACGGTAGAGCGTAAGCACTAGGCCGTTTCCTCATACACGTCTACGTAACACCTGCTTTGTGGTGATGTGTTATTTTTGTGAGAAACCTAATACATACTTTTCCTTCCCGTCTATTTGATACCTAAGATTTATGTTTCACTATTTAACTATTTATTGATGATATAAATCATTCACGTAGTGTTTTTTTGACCGACTTACATGTTTGTTTTATATAGGTTTATGACTTGTTTTTGAAACTGAAGGAAACAATAATTCATTCGTTATCATCGAAGTCATGGACCAGTGCAGATAAACGAAATAGCGCTATTGACATGGTTTGTCTAATTTTGATAATTTATGAAAATAATAACTCAATGTGTTATTCAGATAAGGAAAACTGAATATTCGGCAATAAATATGGATGATTTTAACAGTCAAATCAAAGCGTTCTATAAGATAATAGATGAAGTAAGTTCTTCAGGTTAAAAATTATGTAATATTTCACAATCCATTGATAATTAACTGTGTTAATATAGTGATTGATCATGCATGAATTCTGATATTTCTCAGTACAAGCAAATGATTCCTGACATAACTTAGGCTTATGTCTGTTAAGTGAGGAAATATAAATCAGCATATTATTAGGTGCTTTTCTTATTGTCTTCGTTATTGTCGATTGACGAAGACCAGAATTCACTTTGAATTTATAAGTTGATGAGATGGACAAGCGAATAACTTTAGGAGTATATCGAATGAAAAGATGATGGAAAACAGCGTCAAATAGCATTTCGTCAAGTGACAGTTAGTTGACGAAAATTAATGATATTATAAGCTAATGCTACTACGAATCATAGTTACTGTGGACCAATACATGAATACGATCAATTGAGCGAAACAGTGATCATTTCACCAAATTGTCGTTCCGAATATACAAATGTAGTGTGAGCGTTTTATTAAATCCTGATACAGTGGTCAGCTATTAGGTTTAGTATCTTAGTCAGTTCGTTTAGCTGCCATGAATTTAGAGTTGACTCGAATGCTCGTTTGTGATAATAAAAATGAATATTCTGAAACATTTAGTCACAACAGTTTCTCACAGTATCTATAACATAAGTTTTACTTTGTAGGCTGACGATTAAAACAATAGCTTGCTCAGTCCTTATATTTCTTTTTCAGGAGAACATGTATCCGAATAACTACTTCTTGAAAGTTTACGATTCACAAATTAAAAACTACATTATCTCATTGCGCAGACTTTCATTATTAAGCGACTTGTAAGTTGAAAATTTTGCCTGTTTTAAAGTAAAACCTTGTTTTGACAGGAGCTAATTTGCTACTTCTTATATTCAAACGCTCGTTGTAAAAGCAATTAAGTGAAATGAATAATTCATCATGCTTCTTGGTCTGTCATGGTGCACTATTTTTACTGATGAAACTGATGATAGTATAAAGTTCCCTCAAACACATTCTCTCAACATATTATATCAACTCAAACAGTTATTATAGCAGGACATTACTACGTTTTCTTATCCGAAGATCAATCATTGATAACCATATGCTTCTGTTCAGTTACTGATAACTACTTTGAAAAAGTAGTGTTCAGATGATTTCAGAATTTCGTTTTCCCTTCAAAGGTGTGTAATTCAAACGTTTACTGACTGTCAACCTTACTTCCATACTTAATTACGCCTGTTACCCTCAATGGAGCATAGGCAGGCCACCAGATTTCTCCAAGCAACTTTATCCAAGGCTTCCTTCTCCAGCTCTGTTCAATGGTTGTTCATTCCTCCCATATCTTTCCCTTTTTCTCGTTGTATAGTGTTCTTTAGCCTTCCTCTCTTCCTTTTACCTTGAGGGATCTACAAAGTTCTTCATTCTGTTTAACAATACCCAGTTGAAGACTTTGTCTGGTATTGAAAGAAGTGCGATGCCACTTTAGTTCTCACATTTTGAGATGGCGGAAAAAACTTGTATATCAGGTGGATGATTGTGGTGGTGTTTTGTTCTCTGAGCTGGTTGTTTTGACTGTGGAGCTTTCATTGTTCTTCTGAACAACATCATCAGCACAAACTTCAGATAGAAGTGGAGCATTCGAATTTCTCCACGTTTGACATGTAGCTTGTTCTGCTAACCTCGATCTTGATTGGTTGCTGTTGTCTTTTGATCTGTCGTTGTTTGCGACTTTGTTTTGATTGCACCCCCCTCCTTTTGATCTGTTTTTTGATCCTATGATTTTTCTGATTGATTGATAGACTGAGTCAATGTCGATGTATTTGTTGATTGCTGATTGGCCTGAGTGCCAAGCTTCTAAAAATTCTCTAGTGTTTTTTGTCCTCCCCCTTCCCAGTATTTCCACATTGTTCCAAACAAATGTGTGTCCATAGTTGTCGGTATGTATTGAGATAAGCTAAGCGTTGTCGTGGCGTTCGACTGCTGATTGATGTTCACGTAAACAGAGCTGAAGAGATCATCCACTTTGTCCTATGTAGTGTTTTTCACAGTTATTTGTTTCTGTGCTTGATTTCGCTTCTAATGATGGTTTTGGTTGATGTTTTTTGATGACCATGCGTGGATAGCCGTTCTTTTGGAATATGGTCATCAGGTGTTTTTCCTCATTTTTTAATGCTTCGTATGTGCTGCAATGTGTCTTCGCTCTCCTGAACAAAGTTTGTATGAAGTTGATCTTGTGGGTTCTTGGATTGTTGCTATCGTAGTTGAGAATTACGTCTGTGTGTGTTGGCTTCCGAAATACTTGAGTTTCTAGTTTTCCTAAGTTGGTCCTGGTGATTAGTACATCTAGGAATGATAGGCTGATGTTTGATTCCTTTTCCATCGTGAATTCAATGTCATCGAAGACGTTGTTGATCTGATTGTAGATGTTTTCCAGCTCATTCCTTTTGATAATAACGAATGTGTCGTCTACATAGCGAACCCACATTTTTGGCTTGACCACTGGCAGAATCGACGCTTCCAGTCTCTGAATTACAGCTTCGGCGATGAGTCCTGATATTGGTGATCCCATTGGTGTTCCTTTTATTTGTTCGTAGACTCTGTTGTTGAATTGATGATATGTTGTTAAGCATAAGTTCATGAGTTCAAGCAGACTTTGACTCTGAATCTTTGTACATTTGTGCCGATTTGTGTCGTTGATGAGGAGTAGAGAAAGAGTTTCTTTAGCTAAGTTTAGCTCTATTGAGGTAAATAAGGCTGTTACGTCGAAGGATATCATCATTTCGTCGTTGTCAATTTGAATCCTCTTGAGGTTATCCAAGAATTATGTGGCCGATTAATTGGAATAGTTGGATTCATCCACCATAGGATCAAGAAACAGATCAAAAGGAGGGGGGTGCAATCAAAACAAAGTCGCAAACAACGACAGATCAAAAGACAACAGCAACCAATCAAGATCGAGGTTAGCAGAACAAGCTACAGGTCAAACGTGGAGAAATTCGAATGCTCCACTTCTATCTGAAGTTTGTGCTGATGATGTTGTTCAGAAGAACAATGAAAGCTCCACAATCAAAACAACCAGCTCAGAGAACAAAACACCACCACAGTTCTCACATTTGCTGAGATCGCCTTTCTTTGGTATTTTGATCGGGTATCCTTCTTTCCAATCTGATGGTACTTGTTCCTCATCCCAAATCTTCTTGAAGAGGATGTGAAAAATTTTTTAGTTGCTTCCACATATGCTTTTATTGTCTCTGCTGGAAAGTTACCTGGTCCTGCTGCTTTGCTGCTCTTGATTTGTCTAATGGCCATACTGATCTCCTGAATTGTGGGTGCGCCAATATTATTTGAGAGGTCCGTCGATGCTGCTTGGATGTAGGGTGTGTTCAGTGGAGCTGGTCAAATAAGGAGTTCCTGAAAGTTCTCTGCACACCTACTTCGCTGTTGTTCAGTGTCATTGATTACTTTGCCTCCTTGATCCATTTCCAATTGTTCTCCAATGTTGCTTCCTTCCCTATGAGTAGATCCTGAAAGGCCTGTAACCTGTTGGTTTTGGCTATCTTGAATTCGTTGTGTTTTACGGTATCCCGAAAAAAGGCCGTATTAAACTTCTGTGACGTTGTCTGCCCGCAGTCCAGCGCTTCTTTATTCTCAGTTGTGATCTGATGCTAAATCAGCCCCTCTCTTGATTCTCACATCCTCCACGGTCCTTCTGAACGTTGTATTGATACAGATACGGTAAATTTGGTTTTCAGTGGTGTGGTCCGATTCAATCCATGTTGCTTTGTGTATGCCTTTGTGAATATTGTGGCACCGATGACCAGTTTGTTGAAGGCACATAGGTCTTAAAATCTCTTTCGTTTCTTTCTCCCAGTCCATGTGGTCCCATGATGTCTTCATATCCAGTGTTGTCTATGCCAACCCCGACATTTAGGTTCCTCATTAGGATCGTCAAATCCCTTAATGAGCATCTGTCGACCATTGACTGCAGACTTTCGTAGAATCGATCTTAAACGTCTTCATTGTAGTGGTTGGTAGGTGCATAACATTGGATTGTTCTCTTTCTTTGTTTTGAAGGATGCTTTAATGATCCTGTGTCCATCAGGTTTTCATCATGTCACAGCCTTTTGTGCATGTTTGGACAGCATCAGTGCAACACTTTTTGTATATCAGGCCTATTCTCCGTTCATGACCAGAGTAAAAAAACAGTTCCCTTGAAGCTATTCTTAGTTGTCCTACCTGTGCCCACTGCGTTTCACTGATGCCGAGTACCTCGAGGTTGTATCTTTTCATTTCTTCCGCAACTTGAAATAGTCCCACAGTCTCCCACAATGTACGAACGTCCCAATACCCTGAAGCATTGTTGCTCTGGTTTTCAGAAGAGGCATCGGCTACGTGAATTCCTCGCGAACTCGGGTTTCATCACGCGACGTCATAATTCTTCTTCCAAGTCCCACGGCAGAGTAAAAATGGTTTGAATCATTTTTTCTTGTTGGCGTTGGGGTCGCCAACCCCATGTCCAACCCTCCTCCTTTACCTTGTGACCGGCAGTAGACCTGAAGGTTCTACTGGAGGAGTTGACTGTCAACCTTATTGACAGAATTTTCTGTCAAGCATGTTCTCAACTCTATATCGTGAATGGACACGCACCATCATAACTGAATGACTGATTTTTCTGATTGACTGATCTGGAATATTTACAAATTTTGTCATTCTTCTTATTGTTTATTTTCTATTTTACCAAACGTGATCCTCAATTCTTCAGCATAACGAAAAACAAACTCGGAGCTGTTTCTTACCCAGGAATTTATTTGGCTTCTGCGTTATTGCACCCATCATTTCTGAATGAATCACTTTCAAAAACCGAAAAATATGGAATTCTCGGTTGGCTTATTAGTCGAAAAATAATATATGAAGGTAGATTGATTTACACTTGAGACAGCTAAACGCATCATCTTGAAATAATTACGAACAGTTCACATATGCCTCTATCGTTCTCGTCAAGTCATTACTAACTTATTCGTGTTAAATGTATGCATATGAGTAGTTTCTACGTAGTCGCTGGATCAATCGTAAGAGGAACTTACTGTACTCGTTAATTCATAGCTCTTAGGAATTCAAGTGTTAATATCATTGCTTTTTTTCCTAAATACCCATCTTAAAAGAAAAGAAGCTTAGTAGTAGAAGAGTATAAATCATGAATAATTTTCTAGGGAATTTTAGATAATGGTTCATTCGAATTTGTCAATAAGATTTTAGATGGCATGAACATTTTTCTTTGTTTGAAAACCGATCAATTTAGATTGATATAATGTTGATAACAGTACGAATGAAAATCTTTATCCTGATGGCTTTATAAATCCATGGACGAAACGCAAACGAGTGTGTCAATTGAAATTCAGATACAAGAAATATGATTTCATACCATTAATTACCACAATTTATAAAGCATCTGGGCAACGGTAGTGTTTGTTTAAGGCAATCGTGAATTCTGAAATGTAAAACAAGAAGGGCGATATTATTGATTTAACTTAGCATTCAAAACTAAATAATAAAGTGAAATTCACCCCAATGAACTCATATTTCAAAAAAATAGAATACATGAAGTTCAATTAATGTTGTACACTAGTCACGAACGAAAGCACTTGCTCTGTGTTTATTTCCGATAAACAAATAATAGGTAAATGACTTTTGCATTGTAGCTTTCAGTGATGATCAGTCGGGTGATCAGGAGCGTTCTCAGTCAACATGTGAATCAGAAAATTCAACATCCATCGAAAATCAGACGTGTTGTTTATCAAGACAAATTAGTGATCAAGCACTTGATAAGAAGGTAAGTGGTCTACAACGAGAAAATATTGACAGATTATAATTTAATTATTGTAAAGTTTTTCGTATTCCAATTAAAGAACTTGTTTTCTGAATGCAAATACAGAAACAACGGTAATAAACATTCACAGAATAACAAGCCTAATGTATTAGGCACAATATTTGCAAACTCTGCTAGCGTGAATTGATTATTGCAGAAATTTTGAACCGTTAAACTTATTTCGCAGGTGTAAGTATAAAAATTACATGTCTGTGAAACGTGAAATTCATTCCTAAACTAGCACATGCTATGTGAGACAACCCACATCATCTCTACAGTTTTTTGAATAGGATATAAGTTGTTAACTGATCGAAGGAATTCGTAAACATTAGTCACATACTAAAAATTTGTTGATAAAACACATATCAAGTATTATTCATAAACTGAGTGAATTATGTTGAGACGCATTTGTAAAATTGGAAAATCAACAGTAAAACAGATCTGTTACCCACAGTTTCTCTTGCTAATTCTGATGGTAGTGTTACCTACAGAGGGAAACTATTTCGAGTTCATCTCGATATCTCAAATAGGTTGCTTACTAGAATGGCTTACTACATCCTATTTCATACATCGGAATAGTTTGAACTTTGCTCAAATATTCAAACTCAGTTTTGAGCATTTGATGAACATGAAAATATCAATATATTCCGTTAACCTTGACTATTAACTATTTCAGATATAACGGTAGCTTGATATATTATTCTGATCTTCTGTAAAACGAAATAAATTTTGTTAAAAAACTGATACCTAAAAATGTTATCAGAAATTATAATGAATCCTGAACTAATGTGGTACTTCAGTGTCAATGAGTTTATTTTTTAACGAGCTAAATTTTGTGATTTTGCTGACTCATTGCACTTTGAATGCTAATATTATCACATAAGCTGCCCTTAACTGCACTTACGAGGACGAAATTTCTGTCATCAGTTTCAGTTTATCGATTCTGCATATGTGTAGTTCAAAACAACCTAACTCACTCAGTCTTTATCTCGTTTAAATTAGTAAATGATTAAATGTGTTAAACTTGATCAGGTTTATAAATTTTTAAAGATATTAACCACATTTCATAATATTTCAATGTTTTCAATGCCAAATAGAATTCAACGCAACTGGCCTCTGATATTATTGGTTTTACGTTGTCTTTTACTGTGAGTGAATTTAGTTAGTGTTAAATACATTTCATTACACCACTACCAACATTCCCAGTGAATGTAGGCCTCGGAACATTGTGTATATCGTTGTGAATGAATTTACTGGAAATCTTATAATTTTATTTGGGGAAACATTGTTGATTATCAGTTCCACTCTTCAGAATGTCATATATGTATATATATATAATTATTTTGTCATCGATTTCTGTTGAATGACTAATTTGTTCGAACTCATCAAATCAAAAGTAGGTAGTTACACTTATTGAATAATAGACAGTTTTCTTTCAGATGAAGCAAAACATACGCAGTTGATCAATCATATGATAGCATTCTTATACTGGAAATCCATGAAAGTTCTTGAAAAATGCGATGTTAACTTTATAGTGGTTCTTTTATGTTGAATGCAAGATTGATATTATCTGAACGCTACAACTAATCCATTTTATTTATTTACTTACATACGCCTGTTATTCACAACGGAGTAAAGGCCACTTACCAGTTTTCTCTATCAAACTCTGTCCTAGACCTTCCTTTTTAGTTCTTCCGAGGTTTCTTTCATAAATCTCATGTCTTTCTCTATTTCTCGGCGAAAGATGTTCTTTGGCCTTCCACGTTTCCTATGACCGTGAGAGTTCCATGCGATGGCTAGTCTTCTGACGCAGTACATTGCTTTTCTTCCTGATTTCCTCCTCCACTGAAATCTGGTTTGTTCTCTCCTACAGTTTGCTGTTACTGATCATGTCTGACCAACGAATCCAAAGTATTTGACGTAGAAAACTGTTAATAAACACTTTTGTCTTCTGCATGATGGCTTTGGTAGTTCTCCAAGTTCCCGCTCCATACAGTAGAACTGTCTTCACATTTGTATTGAAAATCCTGACTTTGGTGTTGATTAGTATTATTTTGGAGTTGCAGATATTTTTCAATTTCAGAAATTCAGCTCTTGGTTTGCTGATATGCGTCCTCACATCTGCATCGGATCCACCTTGATTGTCGGCGATGCTTACAATATGTGTCAAGGTGTTAGCGAGCGCCGAAGAATCGCCATCAAGAGTGATTTGGTTGGTGCATGTTGTGTTGCATCGGAGAATTTCGCGTTTTCTTGTATGTATGTTAAGATTTGCTGCTGCACAGGGTTATGCTTCATTGATCGTCTTCTCCTGCATTTGTTGTTGCGAGTGAGATAGAAGAGACAGGTCATCTGCGAAAACGAATCGTTCAACTGCGTCCTAGCTATCCAGTTTTTAGCATGCTTCCTTTCCGATGTTGACGTCCACATAATTCAGTCGATCAGTACGAGAACGAGGAAGGGTGGGAGTAAGCAAACTTGCCTCACACCGGTCTTCACCTCGACCAAGTTTGTAGGCTGATCTTCGCGCACGACTGCGCAGATTATTCAAAAGTAAGTTCACTATGTTCCACAGGCATGTCATCGTGTCGAAGAAGCCTCTACATTGTTTTACTGTTCATGCTATCGAATGCCTACTAGTAGTCGATGAAGTTGATAAAGCGTGATTGTTCCTCAATCATCCGTAATATTGCATTTTGGTAAGTAAACGATCGATCCTTATGAAATCCAGCGTGTTAATCTCGAAGTTTTCCATCGTCGTTGCTACATCCTTCCGTGTATGCAGCTTGTGTGGTAACTTTATCTACTCTTGTTCGGATGACGTTGATTGCTGATCCTCTGTTTCTCCGTTCTTCAACGAACCAACAGAGATTCATTCATCGTGATGGTGGTACTTGTGATCCATGACCTCCAGAAATGAAGAAGTGACTGCCTCTTTGATCCCCTCCCCATTTTCTCCATTGTTGTTTCCTCTACACAGAGTAGATTTTGGAAGGACTGGAACTTATTGCTGAGTGCTCTCTTGAATTCGTTCAGTTTGACGGTATCCCAAAGGAAAGCCTTAATCAACTGCTGTGAAGTTGTCTGCCCCGTTTTTCCGGTGTTCTTTTAGTTTCAGTTGCAATTTGATGATGAGCAAATGGTGACCTGAAGCTATATCAGCTCCTGTCTAGGCTCTCACATCTTCCATAGTCCTTCTCAACTTTTTATTCATACAGATATGGTCGATTCCGTTCTCAGTAGTGTGATCCGGTTAAATCCAGGTAGCTTCGTGTATGCGTTTGTGCGGGAATATTGCGGCACCGATGACCAGTTTGTTGAAGGCACATAGGTTTGCGAATATTTCACAGTTTTCGTTTCTTTCTTCCAGCCCGTGTCGTTTCATAATGTCTTCATATCCAGTGTTGTCCATGCCAACCCCGGGATTAAGGTTCCTCATTAGAATCGTCAAATTTCTTAATGAGCATCTGTCGACCATTTACTGCAGCCATACGTAGAATTGATCTTTATCGTCGTCATTGTAGTAGTTGGTAAGTGCGTAGAATTGGGTGACGTTCATTGGAATGTCCTCCTTCATTGTTTTGAAGGACGCTTTAATGATCCTAGGTCTATGAGATTACGACCCTATCAGTGCCTTTTGTGCAAGTTCGGACAACGTCAGTGCAACTCCCTGGGTATGTGAAGCATTTTGTTCTCCATGACCAGAGTATAACAGCAGTTTCCCTGAAGCTATTCTCAGTTGTTCTTCCTGTGTCTAAAGTTTTCGCTGATTCCAAGCACCTCCAGGTTGAATCTAATCATTCCCACAGCAACTTGAGATGTACGTCCAGTCTCCCACAATGCTCAAAAGTTCCATGTTCCAGTTTTCGGGATTGTGATCGGCCCCATGCCTTCCGAGTGAACCCTGCTGTCATCACGAAACGTCATACTTTTTCTTCCAAATTTCGTGCACAGTTAAAATGGTTTGAATCACTTTTTCTTTTCAGCGTTTTTTTGGCAATTTAGTTTTCTATTGGGATGGGGGCACCATTTTAAATCCAACCCTTTCTGCTTTATCAGAGCATTAGACCGAAAGAAAAGCCAAAGGATTTTTAACGGAGTTAATTTTATTTGCTGCCTGCAGCATCACAGTCCGAATGAAAATCAAATAACCGAACAAAAACGGCATATTTCTTCTGTCCGAACAGCTAAAATTCACTTATTTATTAACAATAATAAAACTAGCTCTGGCTGGAATTATGTGCAAATATTCACATACACTACATGATTGTTTTTTCAAAAATGACAAAATTACGCAATTACGCCTGTCATCACTCATGGTGTAAAGGCCGTCGACAGGTTTTCTTCAACGAATTCCAGCTCCGTTCATATTTTGTTCTTACTTCCAATTCCACTCTCTGCCGGCCTAATGAGTTTCTTCGCCTATTGCATTTCTTTCTACTTTGAAGTTTCCAAACCTGTTTCCTGAATTGAATCTTATTTGTTATTCCCAATGTAAAATGTTGCTGATTTTGTCCGGACAAATGACCAGATGTATATTCAGTCGACAACTGTTATTCAATAGTTTTATCTTCTGGATGGTGTATTTGTTAGTTCTCTAATTATACATCCCATGCATTAGAACTGTCCTGAAATTTTGACTAAAAATCCTGTTTTCGTTGTTGGCAAACAGATTTTGTGAGTTTCAAATGTTCTTACAATTCTACAATTAGTTTACTCGCTTTGCCGATCCACAAACCTATGTTTGCATCGGAATCACCTCGATTTTCAATGATTTCGCGCAGATAAACAAATGTTTAATGTCCTGCAAGGTGTGTCCATCTAGAGAGATCTGGTTGACGCATGTTAATTGTATCACGGTATCTTGCATTTACCTTTATGTGAGTTGAGATCAGCCAATGCTGAGGCTGCTGCTACACTTTTCGCATCCTTCTGCATTTTGGTATGTACGATAGAATAGTCGGAGTATATACGAAGTCCAAATCTTTAAGCTGCATCTCGACTATTTACCATATATCTTACCTCCCTCCAGGCGATAACTTTATCATAATCCAGTAGATAACCAGGAGTAAGAGAGAGTATGCTAATTTGTCTGACAACGATTTTCAACTCGAAAGATTCTGTCAGCACTCTTCCGTGCACGATTAGGCAGATTCACGCATATTACGATTTACCAACAGTGTTGACTATCTTCTCCGGTTCACCTCAGTGTCAAAGGAGTTTCCATAGTTTTTTCTTGTTCACGCTAGTCAGTGGCTTCTCATAGTCAACGATGCTGACTGACGAATTTAGTTTAACTGATTATTCCATCATGGTCCGTAATGTTGTAATTCGGTCCGTTCATGATCGAGCCTAAAGAAAAATAAATGAATTATTTATCATATTTTGACGTATTTCTATTCACAACTAAGGAAAGAATTTGAACGTCTAAATATTAATAGTATTGTTTATTGTTCATTGCATTAAAATTTTCTGTAGGGATACAAAGAAAACTTCACGACGGATGATTATCATCTGGAAAAACAGAAGTTATTTTTTCAAACGTTCGCTAAAGTAAGTTGTGAAGAAAGAACCTTCGACGGACTGATTTATGAATAATGCGCGAAGATATTGTCACTATTGATCACAATCTTAGTAAACTAGCAATCCAAACATTTTATGAAACCATCGTAACACTTAAAAAATGAATATTCGAATAAAACGTTTGAAAGAATGAAGTGAAACTTTTGAGATAAAGAGATATTGAAAATTGAGTCATTATTGAGGTTTCTTACCGGCGATAATAATCAGAAAACTATGCATTCTCAGATGAAAATAAATTTCTTTAACTAATGAGAAGTAAAATGTGTGTTATTGATCATGATTATGGCGACGAAGTAGTCGTAAAAACGATAACAACGTTGTTATTTTTGTCAAGTAGCTAAAGATGTAGTCTATCCAAAAATGAGTAATCACCTAAAGAGTGAAAACTGATTACTGATAACAAATGAATTGTTATCGTGACAAGCTGCTTTGAAATGTTGGGGTGGAATTTCATCCACCGTTATACACGACAATAAAACAATTCAAATATTTGATTTATGAGTGGCTTCATTTTATTAATTTGTGATTTCGATTCCAGCGTCACACTGAATACAAACATTATTCGTCTGTTAAATATGACATGCTGACATGTGAGGTGAAAAAACACCTGGAAGCACAGAAAGGCATATCTTTTACCTTCAATGTGCAAATGTAGCAGATCCATGCATTTTTTTTCTTCTGATTGAAAAACTGTAGAAACCCGATTGATAGTATTGAATTTTCGAGTAGAGCTACAATGTTAAGATTGACTGATACGTATAGTACACAGAAAAAAATGCACCTTCCATTGCCAAGTTCTGCGCAGAAATACGCATCCATCAACTATAACATCTGAAGATTCAGTAATGAATAAGTAAATGTTATCCAATTAAGGGTACAATAAAAGTGAAGTTGAGAATTACCTCATTTTTCTGTATTTTTATTTTGTAACATTCCTCACATTCACTGACTGTTTGATTCGTCCATAAATTAATTGATATATTGCGTTCTTTTAACTGATAAAGAGAGTTGTAATATACGAACAGTCACCTAATGCAGGAATACATGTGTTCATTTTGAAAATAAATATTCCATGAGAATGCGATTTTAAACTGATAAAGTAATTTTCACTTATTGAAGGGATAAACAGAATGATACTTCCAACGTATCCGCTGATTTATCTACTTTTTCTATCAGATAGAGATTACGGTTCTTCAATAATAGTAGGATATGTACTCAACACGTATGCAATATCTTGAAGAGATCAATATGATTGATTACTGTATAATCCGGTTTCATTATCTATAATCCTATTAAGCAGTAACTAATTTTTTTTTCATAACAGTTGTCTTCGATAGTATTATAAATAATATTGTGTGCCAGTATGACCTTCTTATTTAATAATACTAAATTCCATTCACAACAAACAATAAATTATTCATGATATACGTTCACTGATTTATTAATCTTTTGCTATTTTGTTTGCTTTTTCTAAATGAAGGCGTTTTGCAGTGGGTTCTATCCTGATCTGGTTGGTTACCTGTTACAATCGTCTGATAAAAACTATAAATTCCGGTAATCCATTTTGAATTCATAAGTTTATTTGAAGTGTGTTGATGTTATCCATTTGAAATACTAAGTATATTACAGCATGCAGATTGGCAAAGCGAAGGCAGCATTTCTACAGTTGAAAAATATCTGGAACTCCAAACAACTTTCAAACAAAACCAAAATCAGGATTTTCAATACAAATGTCAAGACAGTTATAATGTATGGAGCGGAAACATGGAGAACTACCAAAGCCATCATTCAAAAGATACAAGTGTTTATTACCAGTTGTCTACGCAAAATACTTCGTATTCGTTGGCCAGACACCATCAATTTCAACGTACTGTGCGAGAGAACAAACCAGCTTCCAATAGAGGAGGAAATCAGGAGGAAGCGGTGGAAGTGGATAGGACATACACTACGAAAAGCACCTAACTGCGTCACGAGACAAGACCTCACATGGAACCCTCAAGGCAAAACGAAAAGAGGAAGGAGAAGGAACACACTATGCCGAGAAATAGAGAAAGATATGAGAGGAATGAACAAACATTGGACAGAACTGGAGAGAGAAGCCCAGGACAGAGTTGGTTGGAGAAAACTGGTGGGCGGCAAATGCTCCATTGGGGGTAACAGGCGAATGAAAGTAATTAAGTTCACAAAGCATTATCGGTGATAAAATAAAGTTGTTTAGTTTTAGTTTTGAGTGTTGACAATCGTTTATGTTATATTTGTTACACCTAATAAATCCTTCATTCTAGTGGTAAATCTGTCAAAGAAATATAATAATATTATTTTGTTATGAATTCCGCATTTTTAAATTTCTTTGTTCTTATTTGCAGTGTAAATGACATTATGAAAAATAGTGATGAATTTTCAGAAACATATCAATGTCCTCTCGGTTCGAAAATGAATCCTGTGGATAAATGTATTCCTTAAGTAAACACAGTGATCATTTAAGGCTGTGTGTGTGTGGTTGTTGTTTTTCTGTCCGTATTTTTGCAAATTAACTGTAGTTTTGCAGTTTTCTCAAATATAAATTGTTTCTGATTCTACCAGTTAAGCTTAACATTTTAATGTTACATTGGAATGAAATATGTTACTTCCATTTCAATGACTTTTTCTAAAATTCTCTTTCTCTGATAATGAAACAAATCCAGTAAATAACAACTGACCTACTAATTTACTGTGCTCACACTGATTAGTAATATAAGCACACGAACATACGGAAAACGTTGGACGAAACAAGCTGACTAATTCACTCGTTTCATGGTTCCATCAAATGACAAACGTTTATGAATAATCCCACAGCCATAAAGTTTAGCGCTCACATAGAAAAAAACATTATGATATTTGATATCAGCATGGTATTTATGATAGTTTTATCTCAATAATCAGGGTATGTGGTCGGGTGTATTGATGATGATGATTTATAAATGTGAGAAGAAATACATGGCATAAACGGCATCAACAAACAAGCTCTAAATTAACATGCTTACCGGACAATAATGCTTACATTCACGCGTAACAATATGTACACCAGCTACAACTTACTAGAAGAGCAGTTCTTTGACAGTAACAATGATTGTACGTATGGAAGAGAAGAAGATCGGAAACAAAAGTGTGTGTTTAGAAGAAGAATCAATCAAGACAGATTAAAAATTATAAATAATAGTAACATTTAGGGTATCTTAAAAAAATGAGTTATTGCTTGTTCATCACGTTCATCAACTCCGTGAAATATTTACTTACGTGTAAATTTACATTCGTAGTACCGGGAATAATGTTGGTCGAGTGTAAGTGTATACCACTCAGCCGTCGATTGGATATCATAGTAAGAATACTAATACTTCTACTACGGCTTCTATTACTAATAATGATAGCAATAAAAGAACTACGTAAATCAATAGCATTATGATCATCAAATAACTTCGAAAGACACTCATCAGCATCGTAGAGAACGTACATTAGGAGGATGATGAAAAAATTGAACAAACCTACTATGTATTAGCAGGTAAATGATTGGACCGCATTCGTACTCATTTATGGGTCAGGGACGTCATTTCGTTAGCCAGCATCATTGACTTCAGCATGTCTGCCGTTTGGAACAAGTGGTGGTGGATTGACGGTTCATCCTCCTTATAATATGGAGAGTAATTCCCGAAAAGAATGAGGTCAGACCTTATAGTGACATACATATTATTGTGATTTAACTGCATGAAGTTTATACGAATTTAAGGTCATGCTCAAATAGATAGAGGAATCAAGTACGTAATCCACAAATCTGAGCCGAAGTAGGTAGTGAATTTGATGTGCTATTTACATGTTTGATATTCGGTAAGCGTATCGCTGCAAGTCTCACTGGTTTTTCTAGTACAATTTAAGTTTTAAAATTGAACCATGATCGATGGAATCAGAAAAGCATTGTTTTGTACGATAGCACTTGACAATCCTGTGTATGTTATTTTTTGGAAGTCTTTGTTTGTAAAAATCCCTCCATGTATATATTAGTAATGTGTATTCAATAGAACCATTATTTACACAAATAAATTGATTTCTTTTGTGATTATCTGGGCAAGGCGCGTAACATAACTTCACAAACAGTCGTTGCTAAAAGTAAAACTCTGTTTCACTTTCTTAAGGTTCATATATATATATATATATATATATATATATATATATATATATATATATATATGTAATGCATAGGTTCTTGTTAGACCCTCACAGAATTCAATGTCCCGAATAAGAAGTTTGACGCTTGCTCAGTACTTCATTTGGTATTTAAAAGCTCTTTTGTAGACTATAAATGCGATTTAGAGGAGCATGATGCCATCGTAGTTCTCACAGTTTCTGAGATCTCATTTTTTTATTTGTCTTGATAAAAAGCCCTGTTGCTATCTGTTATTCATCGAAAATCTTGATGAATAAGTCGTGAGGTATGTTTGTAGTTGCTCTTATATCTGCTTCCATTGCCTCGGTTCCTGTGTGGTCCTATCAGTTTGCATCCATTGATTTGTCCGATGATTTCCGATTGATCATGCGCCAATATTTAGTGTGAAGTTAAAGAGTGATGATAATATCAGGTAGTTTCGTGGATTTGATTGATTCAGAGTGTTTTTTAGATTGCTTTACTCACCTATCTGGCTAATCGTTGCTGTGTGTAGATATTTTGGATTTATCTCTTTTGGTTATTTATTCTCGGTTTCCATAGTTTTCATTAGTTATTAAAATCTTTCGTTTCATTATCGCTTTATGTCATTGCTAGATCTTTGCTAGTTTCTTTTTAAACGAGTAGATCGTAAAACAGCTGAAACGTATTACTTACAGGTTTTTTATGTAACCGTTTCTGTAGGAATATGGTGGTGCTCACGTTCAGTTTGTTGAAGGAAAACGGTTTCGCTTATATCTAATTCTTTTTGTCCTGATCTCCTAATTCATTTCTTGAGAATTTCTCCAGTCATGATAAGAGCAAGTCAGGCAGTTATTCTTCGTTGTCCACATTAATGATACCGAGTGCTTGATATAATCATCATATAAGTGCAGAAATGGTATCCATCCTTATGCAGAAACAACAGTGATACCTAATGGTAATGCGAAACATCGAATTCAAGGAACATATACCCAACTGATAGATGTTTGTAAGACCACCGAAATGTAGCACAGAATGCGTCAGTAGGAAAATATTGCAAATATATACATGGAGGGATTTTCACAAACATAGCATTCCAAGAAACATCATACACTGAATCGCAATATCCCTGCGAGAAAGCCCTTGTGCTGCCTAAGATCATTGTTTACTCTCTAAACCTAATCTACACTAGAAAAACGAGTGAGAGTTGCAGCAGTTCGTTCAAACAACATCAAACATGGACATCACACACCAAGTTGACTACCTACTTCGGCTCAGATTTGTGGATTACGTACTTGATTCCTCTATCTATTTGAGCATGACCTTAAATTCGTATAAACTTCATGCAGTTAAATCACAATAATATGTATGTCACTTTAAGGTCTGACCCCATTCTTTTCGGGAATTACTCTCCATATTATAAGGAGGATGAACCGTCAATCCACCACCCCTTGCTGTAAACGGCACTTGCGCGCGAAACCTAATGTCCTGCGCTCATCACCCTGATTCGAAGGTCGTGGACGCGCATTGCTGATTGGACTCTATTTAGGACGAAATGCCCAATTATTACAGGTTTCTTATGACGTTTAGGCGATATTCGTTTCATGATTTCAATATATTTGAACCACAATATTCAGAACCCCAATGAACAATAGGTTGTCATTATTTCGCCAATAATTTGCTAGGATGAGCAACTAATTATGATTTGTCTGTATAAAGGTTGTGAAATTAATAGAAATACATCTAATTCACCACGTTGTGATAACAAATGCTCTAATATGTAGTTTAGAACGGAGTTTAAAGTGAAAAGGAACAACGTTTAGAGAACTCACCTTGTTTGCAGCAGAGGTGCTTCGTCATTAAGGAATGTCGTGGGAGTTGGTGCTGAAGATGAGGGAAATACAGGGAGCATGAGCTCAGATTTCATGCCTCGATTGCTTGAGGCCGGTCTTGCACGGACTTTTTATAGGTAGAATTCAAAGTGTTAGATCTATTGTTTTTATATGCCTTGCCGCCGGAAATGGAAATACTTGGGTTAAGTTGAGGTGTGACATTTTTATGGTCGACAATATTCAGCCCCATCCTTCGTTGTGAGAAGGCAGCAGCGTAGCAGATGCTGATTGCCTGAAAGAAACACCCCACAGCTGTCTCACCCCTTTCAGTCAGTAGTACGACCATCATTGACTTGTACTACAAGCTTTAGGATCAGCACTACCAACAGTGATAAGATAGATAAGGCTAAAAACATTCCTAGTAAGGAAAGCAATGTTAATCGAGCAGAGTTAGCCACTGTACATGAGTCGACTGGATGTCATAAAAAGTGTACTGCTGCTTGTACACCAGCGGCTACTAATGATAATAGCATTGATGATACTCCTGCGAGTAATAGTGATCGATGGAAGTTGGAAGACACTCATTGTCGTCGAAATGATCATACGTTACACTCACATGCTGCTACCCAAGCTAAGAAGCATACGAAACAACATGATGCTACTATTATTAAGAAGCGTAAACTTCGTTCTCTTTCGGATGCTACGACTAGCAATGGAAATAGTAGTCATCAGAATCTTAGTAGTGACAGCGATAGTGAAGAGACAGAAAGTGAAAGCAGTCCACCTATAGTAACTAGTCGATCAACTTCATGGAATAAGTCTTCTATTGATTTGACGTCATCGGACCCTGCAGCGAATGCTGAGTTGATTGAGGATACACAAGGTTGTGTAACTGTAACTGTTCCTACTTCGGTTGACTGTCAGTCAAGTGATGATGAGAAGGAAGCGTCTGATGGTAACAGTCAGTCTACAGTGTTGCATGATAACGATGCTATTGAAGTGCATATGTCTTGTGTCTCTGAAACGGAACATGAAGAGCAACAAGTGAGTTTATCGGTTTTGGATTGCGATACTAATGCTGTTCTTTCATGTAGCGAGATGAATTATACAAAAACGGAAGAGTTCCACTTTCAGGATGCTTGTGCAGCCAGAAACGACGCGACTTGTCTGACAGAACGGAATCATGATAACGATGATAATAATCTGGATGTCACTGATGTGACAAATCATTTTCCGACGATGATGAATGCTGATCAAACCTCCTCTGTATCAGGAGATAGAGAGTTCAATATTGTTCCTATGTTTTGCCACTTAGAGTCTTCAGGAGATGAGGAAATGTCAAAATTAGAGATCCTTCCCTTGCATATTATCAATGGCTCAAGAACTTCTGTTGATAAATCAGCATCACGGACTTCATTGTATCTGCCGTTCGGAGCAAGTGGTAGTGGACTGACGACTCATTCACATGATATGGAATGTAATTCCCGGATAGGATATGACCAGCTCTACGACGTGTTGTACATGTTCATGTGGGTTAATTGGTTAGGGTTAGTACTACCGTTATGTCATGATACGATAGATAGGGGAATCAAGGGCCGGATGGGAAGGTATAGGTTCCTAGTTAGCTTGATAGGTCATATCCATCCCTAAAGATGTCTCACCCCTTTGCAGTCAGTAGTACGACTTTGCCCTCAGACTTTTAGTAGCTGTTTTTCTCTCATGGTTCTGCAGTAAATCTGCATGGCATGGTAGTTTCTTTCAGAAACATGTGTTTCAGACAGTCAAGCTCTGTTGGTTCATCACGATAGGCAGCCGCAACCACCACGTCAGGGTAAATTCTATGGTCGGTGTAAGCGAAGTGAGCATTGAACGTACACACACGAATATGAGGATCAAAGTTTATCAGCTAATAGTGAACACTATCGAAAGACAACTGAAAAATAACCCGAGGATAGTGAGTTTATTTATAAACGTTTTACATGGTAGTACACACTACAAACCATAGGTATTGCAGAATCGTTTTTGAATGTTTTGTTTTTTGGAAAATCCCTCCATGTATATATATGTGTGTTGTGATATGACTGACTCTTTCTGTTGACATTTTGGTACTCTGTTTTATTCCATTTTGAGATTTTATCATTGTATATTGTTATTATTTCTATATCCTGTACTTATATTGAAGATTTTATGTTTGCTTGGGAACTGTACATATGTTGTTTAAATTTGATATTTAATATGGCTACAGCCATTTTGGATTTGATACCGTAGCAATTTGGACTGTAAGCTCTTATTCTTCCAGGAGCGGATACCCACCAGGGTAAGTTGGACTTGGAAGGTGTACCAATAATTGGGTAAATGTCTGTATTTCCATTTCATAATGAATAAAGACCATTTTCTCTCAGAATAATTGTGTTATGGTTTTGGATCTGGGCCGTTGAGTACCAACCTGCACCTATTGGAAACGGAGTGAATCACTGGGGTTGAAATTCCTTCTGCAGTTATATATATAATAATGTTATGTTTTCATTGAGACAAAGATATTAATGTACATAGATCTTGCGGAGTAATCGTCTGAATATTTTTCCTTGCTACGCATAGATTCTAATGAGTTCCTTTATTAAGCCTTTTGTCAACTCAGTCAGTCATTCATTCAGATGCAACGTAGAATTTCGTACGTATGTACATCAGTTCATGTTGCCATACCACGACAGCACAGAGATGTACTTGTCAATTCAAATCCAATAGTAGAAGAGGTAGTAAAGGTATTAAGAGTAATCGGGGCGGTAAGGATTAGAAATATTATTCAAGAAATGTGATTCAGTGAGAAAAGATTAGAAAGTCAAAACCAGATTTGTTAAAGAATCCAGAAGATTAGGATTCGAGAGAACGCAAAGCATAAATGCATTGGCGCCATTGCGAACGATTTTGAGCCACGTCATTCAGGGTCTTTAACCATCGATTATTATCATATTGCGGACCCCAACCAGGAAGTCGCTAATTACCGACATGGCTAAGTCCACTCGTCAAGGCCTTCATGGATTTCTGCCATGTTTTGTTTTGGCCACCCGTAACTTTCTTCCAACCTATTCACACACTACAAAACAAAGCTCGACGAGGCAGTCGGCGGTTAGGCTTACGCAGCACATGTCCCAACTACCGCAACTGATGAAGTGTCACTACTGCGTCTATTGATCTGCCATTCTTACCAAGCACCCGATTCCTAATAACAGCGTTGCTCAATCGGGTGTCCCAAAATACACGAGCAATGCTTCGAAGACACCTATGTTCGAAAACCAATAACCGACGAATATCTTCTACTCTTAACGGCCATGTTTAACAGACAAAGTAAAACGGAGCGAACTACTGCGCAGTACACTCATCCTTCAGTCAGCAAACGGATATCTCGGGTAGAGAGCTTGTATAAGGGTGATGTAGTTCTTTGGTACACCTCTCAATGACAGACAGTGCCACAGAACCTCATGATCAACAGAGTCATATGCCGCTTTTACGTCCAGAAAATCAACTATTTAAGGACGCCTAAATGTGTGTCTATATTGCAGGACCTGTCTGAGTGTGAATACGTGGTCTACACAACCACGTCCAGGTCGAAAACCAGCCCGGTCTGCTCTTCACGAGCTTTCAATAAGCGTGGAAGTATTATTGTGGCCAGTATCTTAGATACTATATTAGTTAGACTGATTCCTCTGTGACTATCACAAGAAGACCTTTGTCCTTTCTTATAGATTGGGACAATCAAGGATTGAATCCAGTCGGATGGGATTACGTCCAGTTCCCAGAATCTACCAAAGATCTCAGTCAATCTAGTTGCTAAAACTAGACCACCATCCTTAAATATCTCAGGGGTCAGTCTATCAGGACCCGCAGCTCGCCCTCGCTTCAGATTTCCTGACGCTTTTTCAAATTCATTTAGACTAGGGGGACTTACGTCTATTTGCCATTCAGGATGACTGGAGATCGTGGGTAACCGAACAGTGGTTTGAAGCCAGTTGAACTGATCACTAAAGTGTTCTGCTTATCGATCCGGTCTCCCGGATTGAGAATAAATAATAGTCCCGTCATTTTCTGAGATAGTCGCACTTACACTAGGATTCCTAATACCAGTTTCCTTGATAAGTCGGAAAAGTTGTCTAATGTTGCCGATCGCCACTGCCTTTTCCAACGCTTTCGCTTTCATCACTCACCACTGTTCGCGATCGTTACGTAGGCTTATTATAAGTCTGCTCCTAAGTTGACTTCGTTCTTCATCATGTTCAGAGCCAGGTGGGATGAGTTTTCGGGCATCCATCAGATCGGTGGATGCTACTGAGATCCACGATTTCATTCTAGCCCTATGGTCAACCTTACTAGCAGATATCACTGCTGTTTCCACAGCCTTTTTCATATCACTCCATCCTGCTTCCGGACGGTAATCGCCTAAAAAGTCGCGTAACTGTCTTTCTAGTTGTTCATGTAATATATTCTTCGCCGTATTATCATTAAGTAAAACCCTAAGAGGCTTTCTTTCGGTGTCTTTCCTACGCCCAGTAAGCTTAAAACAAATACGCCCTCGCACTAGGGCATGATCTGAATCTAAACATGTGCCCCACAACGAGTGACAGTTTTCTATCGAACCCCTCAATCGATTGCTGGTGGCGATGTGATCTAGTTGGGTCCAACGTTGAGACGACTTTGGAGGTCGCCAGATCAACAGATGCTTTTCCTTATGCCTCAAGTTAGTGTTTGCTAGAAAAAGGCCGTTGTCTGAGCATCCTCGCAACAGACGGTCACCATTGTCTGTTCTCTGAGCCGCGACACCATAACATCCACCTAGGTGTCTTTCATTTTCACTCAGTCTGCCTACTTGAGCAATGAAGTCACCAGCCATTATTACTTCATCAGAGAGCCTAGCATTTTGGATTAGTTGCGAAAGCTTTCTGTAAAACTCATCTTTAACCTCGTCTGAACTGCATTCAGTGGGGGCATAAGCAGATATGACGAAGAGGCAACGGCGATTGTCCCTATCTTTCCGAGTCCTTACTGTCCTGTTTAGTCGGACAGCGCACAAGCGACTATCTACAGGGATCCAGTCAAAGAGAGATTGTTCAGCTCTACGACTAAATGCTTTGCCTAAACGCCAGCTAGACCCCGGGAAGCAGCATCAGGGCTTCCAGATTAACGAAGAATAAATCGAGCTGCTTCTTTATTTTGACAAGCTGAAATCAGATTAATAATTTTACTAGGATCCTGTATGCGCGTCTCCGAGACGCAGCATACATCAATCAAAAGAGATTTTAAAGCCCTAGCTAATGATACCTGTCGCCCTATTTGACACAATGTTCGTACATTAAGTGCTCCAACATATGGTCTAGAACGAAGTTTCAAGAGACCAGGAATGACGTTTCGTGAACTCGCATCATTTGCATTAGCGGTGCACTCAGATTAGGGAATGTGAGTAGATTTAGTCGTGGAAAGTAGAAAGGTATGTGTGCGTTTAAGAAGGATTTGATTCCGACCAGATCGGTCTCTCGTGCTGATACGGGTATGAGGGCGGTTGTCACCCTAAGGCTGCCTACACCGTTGAAAGTTGTTTCTTGAGGAACCTCAAAAGGAAGGTAGATTAGTGTTGGTCTTGGAGACCTGGGTGCGTGACCGCAAAGTCCAAGGGACAACTGATTGAGGCCTATCATGCACGGCCTTTTACGGAGAGTTTTTTGAGTATTAGCTCTGCCCTTAAAAGCTCTTAGTGGGCACCCTTACCCAAGGTGACGGAAATCCATGAGGTAGGCTGAGGTGTGACATTTTTATGGTCGAACTTTTCTAACCCTTCCTTCCTTGTGAGAAGGCAGCATCGCTGCAGATGCTGGTTGTCTGAGGGAAAAACCTTACTGTTGTCACACGCCTCTGCAGTCAGCAGTACGACTTCGCCCTCAGACCTTGAATAGCTGATTTTATTCTCATCGTACTCCAATCGACCTGCCTGGCATGGTAGGACCTGCAGGAACATATGTTCCTGCCAGTATAGCTCGGTTGGGTCATCACCACCACGTCAAGGTAGCAGCTACAGTCGGGTTTTGTCAACTGTTCACTTTCGTTTGAGCTAAAATCGGCCGTAACCCTGAGGCAGAGTTTAGTAATTTAT
>CALYCR020003319.1:0-27011 GCA_944470395.2 Schistosoma turkestanicum
TTACTTCCGCGTTCGTAGGCTTCTTTTAATCGTGTTTCCAGGGGCAACATCTGAATAACAGTTACTAAACAATATTTGCAAACTCACCTCTTTTAATTTTTCGGTAGTAGAAACAAACAGTTCTACTAGCTGAGTATCATATTCTTCAACTAGCACTACACCCGCTGTACGAAAATATTTCAATACAAAAATAAAACATACCTATTTCTGCAAGACATTTCAAAGTGACATTTCGGAACAGAGGGACATTGAAGAATTTAAATACCAGAGTTTGTATGAGATTAGTTTCAAATATATATCCTAGAGGAATCCAGTGCATGAAACGAAGTAGCGTCTCCAGCGTCGACACAACTAGAGATGCGTTTTGGGAGTTTTCCAGGACATACTGACAAAGTTGGAAAATCAAGCTGAACTGCTGACACATAGAGTCTTTTAGATGTTTGGCTTTTGTCTGAGTCATTTGACCCAAAGAGAAGTCGAAAACTTCTTCGCTTAACAGACGTAAGATAACCATATTGTTTTGACATAAAGATTCGTTGGTTTTACTTGCTCCAACAATGTCACTAATGAATGTTGACCAGTTATTAGGCCATTCGTGTTTTAATATCTGAAAGAAAATAAGTCACATAAAAATTCTCACCTCAACCAGAATCATATTTAACTTTCCAAGATACGTCTTTTCCGACTCCAAGAGTTCTGAACTAGATGATGTTTGGATGATCAAACCGACAATGTACTTTTTGATACCTAAGAAAATAGTTTCGGGTAACAGTACTGGCTACCTTCACATTGAGGCCGAGCTAAGACTTTCCAACGTGTTTTGATCAATGCTTCAAGTATCTGAAGCGCGAAATACTTCGTTTCTTGGTTTGAACTAAATTCGAGGATTGAATCTACACGCATCCATGCATCTGGATGTTCCTTGAGTGTGTTTAAAACTTTTTCTGCGATTTTTTGTTGATCCCCTGCTTCATGATACATACAGTTTACAACGCGGTCTAGAAGTCCAATATCGAGGCGCTGAGAAAAATCTAAAAGTTGAGCGGCAGCAGACTCCGATATTGCTCCCATCGGTGACGTTGGTGGCATGTATTTTGAAGTTGTAACTAAAAGGTATAAAATATTTTTTTTAGTATTTTAACGTCCGTACCAATATTAGTTTATGACTAAACACAAACTACAAAGATGTACAATCCGATTTATGCCGCTGTCTAAATATCGTGATAAATGTACACGATTGAAACTTGGAACTACGAGAAAATAGGGTGATAAGGCAGTTGTATGTTTAGTACTTTGAGTTAAAATTACGAGCTCAACAAAATTCAATTAAAAATTTACAATGTATTAAGGAATTTAAGCTGGTTGGTTACGCTTTATACTTCCTACAAACTGTTGATTAATAACTAAATGAATGATACATAGGTAATAACAACCCTTACTACATAGAAAAAACTTTGAAAGATAAATACTGACTGTATATTGGCATCTCGAAATGCTCTCACATGATAACGCATGCATAGCCACTGTCGTGGAAGTCCTGCTCATTGCCTTTATGTGGCAGGAGTGTTATTTACGAAATGAGAAGGGTGAAAGGTGAATGTATGGCGCTTTTAGCCGGGTTGAAGGGTGCGGAGGATCCATCAAGAGTCTGACCTTAAAGCGGCATTCGACTCAGTTGATTGTGAGGTTCTGTCACAGTGATTGTCATCGAATGGTGTACAAAGGAAGTATATAAAGTTACTGAAAACTTTGATGAACCATGTTAGCAGGTGAAGACTACCTGGTTGGGGTCCATAAAACGATATTAACCGACGGCTAGACACCTTGAATGACGTGGCTTAAAATCGTTTGCAGTGGCGCAGATGTATTCAATGTTTATGCTCTCTCAAACTCTATTCTTCTGAATTCTTCATCACCTCTATCTTTCTTTTTCTAAATTTATTTTACTGAATTTTACTTCTTGAATAATCTCTTCGCATCTTAAACTTCTCCATTACCTGTAACACTTCAACTACCTCTGCTGCTAGGAATTTGAATTAGCATTTCGATCTCTGCTACTATGGAATGACAACTGGAGCTGATATACGTATGTACGAAGTTCCACGTTGTTGCTGATTGACTGAAGGATGAATCTACTCAATTATTATGATCTCACGAATATTTCCAGGACTCGCTGAAGTACGGTAACAAAATCCGTCTATTTGATAAAAAGATCAATCAATCAATCGCAACGCAGAACTTCGTACGTACGTACGTACATCAGTTAATGTTGCCATACCATGTTAGCACAAAGATGTAATTGTCAGTTCAAATCCAATAGTAGTAGAGGTAGTAAAGGTATTAGCAGTAGTCGGAGAGGTTAGGATTAGAAGATATTATTCAAGAAGTAGAATCTAGTGAAACAGACTTAAAAAGATAAAGATAAAGTGATTCAGAATTAAAAAGTTTAGGAATTGAGAGAACACAAAGAATGAATGCACAGACGGTTTTGAGCCATGTCATTCAGGGTCTCTAAACATCGATTATTATCATCTCGCGGACCCCAACCAGGTAGTCGACACCTACCAACATGACTCAGTCCACTTGTCAGTGACTTCATGGATTTCTGCCATGTTTTGATCTGACCGCCCTTAGGTTTCTTCTAACTTAGTAATACATAGCAAAACATAGCTCGACGAGGCAGTCGGTGGTTAGGCATACGCAACACATGTCCCAACCACTTCAACTGATGAATTTTCAATACTTCATCTATTGACCTGCCATCCTTACCTAGCACCCGTTTCCTAACAACAGCATCGCTCATTCGGTAGTCCCAGGATATACGAGCAATGCTTCGAAGACACCTATGATCGAAAACCAGTAACCTACGAATATCTTCTACTCTCGTTGGCCATGTTTCACAGCCACAAAGCAGGACGGAGCGAACTACCGCACAGTACACTCGTCCTTTAGTCAGCAAACGGATATCTCGCTTGCGCCATAAGTGATGCAGGTTGGCAAAAGCCAATCGAGCCTTCTGTATCCGAGCTGAGATTTTGTCAGTCACCAGGCCATCGGTACTGATGAGACTCCCCAGACAAGTGAAGTGGTCTACACGCTCGACTACTTCACTCCCTATCACTAGTCCAGGTGCCGATGCAACCCAATCTTGAAGCAACATTTTGCATTTCGAGGGGGAAAACCGCATCCCGAACATGCTTGCATTGTTGCTTAGAGTGGTCAGAAGACTGCATTTTGCCAGTGTCTTCACCAAGTAGGAGTATGTCATCGGCATATTCTAAGTCAATAAGCGAGCCACCTGGTAGAAGGTCTACTAAAAATTCAGACGATGATGTTATACATAGGAGCATGTCTATGACAAAATTAAACAAGAATGGGGAAAGTGGACATCCCTGACAGACACCACTTGAAGTATAGAACTCCGGTGACAGTTCACCATAAGCTCTCACTCGACCAGTGGTGTTTGAGTAGAGAGCTTGTATAAGGTTAATGTACTTCTGTGGTACACCTTTCAATGACAGACACTGCCACAGAACCTCACGAGTCGGATGGGATTACGGCCAGTTCCCAGATTCTACCTACGATCTTAGTCAACCTAGCTGCTAAAACTGGACCACCATCCTTAAAAATCTCAGGGGTCAGTCTATCAGGACCCGCTGCTCGCCCTCGCTTCAGATATCCTATCGCTTTCTCAACTTAATTAGGACTAGGGGGACTTACGCCGATTTGCCATTCAGGATAACTGGAGATCGTGGGTAACCGAAGTGTGGCTGAAGGCCAGTTGAACTGATCCCTAAAGTGTTCTGCACATCGGTCCAGTCTCCTGGATTGAGAATGGATAATAAAACCACCCTTTTCCGAGATAGTCCCACTCACATTGGGGTTCCTAATACCAGTCTCCTTGATGAGTCTGAATAGTTGCCTACTGTTGCCTATCGCCGGTGCCTTTTCCATCGCTTTTGCTTTCGCCACCACCACTGTTTACGGTTGTTGCGCAGACTTTTTATCAGCCTGCGCTTAAGCTGACTCCGTTCTTCATTATGTTCAGAGCCAGGTGGGATGAAATTTCGAACATCCATCAGCTCGGTGGATGCTACTGAGATCCACAGCTTCATTCTAGCCTTATGGTTTATCTTACTAGCAGATATCACTGCTGTTTCCACAGCCTTTCTGATATCATCCCAACCTGCTTCCGAATGGGAATCGCTTACATGGTCGCCTAACTGTTTTTCTAGTTGTCCTTGAAATATATTCTTAGCTTTGTTATCATTAAGTAGAACCCTACGGGGTTTCCTTGCTTTGTCTTTCGTACGTCTAGTAGGCCTCAAACAAATACGCGCTCGCACTAGGACATGATCTGAATCTAAACATATGCCCCAGAATGAGCGATAGTCCTCTATCGAACCTCTCCATCGGTGGCTGTTGGCGATGTGATCTATCTTGATAAAAAGATAATGGTAATTGAATAACTTACAAACTCCAATACATTTGCATTTTTACCCAGGATAAATTATTAAGATTCAACCTGGTAATCAAGATAAAATTCTTAGAAGTGACCTAGTGCAATAAACTGGCAAAAATGTGAGACCACAACGGTTATGATAACTGACTGTTCGGAGCGCTCAGACTTCTAAAACTGAATATCGAGTTTAAGACATACTCAACTTAGTTTAAGAAGCCGGTAAGTCGCCGGAGTTAATGGACTGCTTTAAATGTCCATATGATAAGTAGCCTGAAGTACGGTACACGGACCTACAGGTCGTTGCCTAATTACAATATTTGTGGATTACGAGTGGCCATACTGAATATAGCTTGTATACCCAAGGAACACAATACTCGACAGACCTATGAAGTGAAAAACCAAATGGTTGATCATTCGGTGTACGCATTAACAGCACTTCATGAATGTTAAAACTTTGTGGACCTTGCAATGGTTCATTACTATAACCAAACTGAAGTTATTACAAGCAATTTTCCAGTAGGATCACTAAATTTTTATACAACCGTCGAGTGACACAGTTCTATATTTGGGTCTACAGAGATGTGAAAGGTCTGATTAGGAACGAACTCAGACAAACTACAACGCTGTAACTTAAATATTGCAATCAACATTCGTATTAGAAATCATTTCTGCTGACAAACTGGTTTACATAACATCTCGTGTACATTAGATTAAGACAACAGCCGTTTGATGGCTCACAGGTGGAAGACTGGTTCAGAAATTTACTACAATTACGTGATGAACGCTGGCGTATGTCGGTTCTTGATTATGTAAATGATCTTTTGCATGACAAATATATATCCAAACATCCACAGAAATAGTCATAACTTAACTGGAGAAAGTTCAAAAGCATAATAGCAAGTAACAAACGACCTTTTATGTGTACGAAATTCATAAAATAAAGCAACTCATCTAAATCATGAGACTAAGTCAAAATGTTTATAAATGACTTACAAACTGTCTCCTGAGCGATGGAGATTTATAGAGAACAAAAAGGTCAATCACTCAATAGATCGGTCCCTTATGTCTGTCTCAAAACCGGTTTATAACCGGTTTCACGTGCTAACACTGGGACTGTCAAGGTCATCTCCTGACGGTATACAATGACACCAACCGAGAATATAGAATTCTGTTACAGATTTTGTGATCGCAATCGATCCAAGCCTAACTTTGGAAAGCTGCCTTCAATATCTCCTTGGAATACAAAGATCAGCAGCTACTGATTGATTTATCACAGTCCAACTGTCAGCTGAAGGTATTATTTAATCTTCTAGTGATCGATGTTTAATTTTATAGGACTTCAACCCACTGACTATGAGCTGGGAGAATTCAAGAATTGGGCTATCCGAAAGTTTGTCTGAACAGAATTTTGTCAGCCTAATTATAGTGGTTGATCTAATACGAGATGTAAAATGTATCACCGGGACTGCGAATCCTCGTTGCTAGAATTTACATCTACCCATCATGAGAATAGCCTAACTAAACCCAACTACACTCTATCCGTGAGTAAGAAGTTCTGAACAACGTTAACATTTAACTTCTTTCCGCTGACAACAACGGATAGGCCTCAGTTAATATCGATCGCATGAAATCGTATGTACCATAAAATTGCAAACAACATCCTCAATAGGTTGAACGACTGGATTCTTTACTGAAGTAGATTCTTAGATGGGCAAGAATTTGTATGCAAAAATTACTTTTTAGTCTGACTGATACCAAAAAATTGTCCCCTATGGCTCAACAACGACTTCTACCCAAAACAAGAGTGAAAAGAAATTTAGATTACTAAGTGCCCGGTCAGACAAAGGAATACTTTGAGCACAGTTAATACGAAAGCACAAAAATCACTAAGAACTGAATTTTCATAAGGACTACAGAAAAAACACAAAAGGCCTATTTTCTTATAAGGAACCAGAGAAAAATGGGAAGCGGTTTGTAGGAAATCATATATTTGCCTTCAGTAGTAAATAATTTCCCACAATAAATAGTTCTGTCAGTCGACGCTGCTGCTGACTCCATTGGTTTTACTGAACAAACCCAGCTGAGGGTGCTCAGTCACGCGTCCACACCTGATTACCGTTGGGAAACTCGTGCAACGAATCTCGTTTCGTCGTCTAGCAAGCTAGGTTAATTCGCTCGTCTAAATTCCAACTATCACTTAAATATATCTTCGATCCTCCTCATTCAGGACTTCTGATTTCACTTGGCCTTGCGTTCAACTGATCTGCTAGGTGTTACGGAAAAAAGCATCGTTCAACTCTGGCATCCTCATTAGTGAGTCCGATGTGCTCCGGTAGATGATGCTGTGAGTGTGCTTCCAGTCATAATATCATAGATATTAGCAGGTCATCACGTTATTTTTCTGTTCGAATATAATGAATTATTTGAAAGCATCTCGAAGACACTGTACTAAGTGATACCTAAAAAAACAGGGCCATTACACCAGAATTCATTATCGTGAATCTCCGCCGAACTAACTCAGTGTACCGACAGAATTTCATCAATCTTTTGGAGATAACAATAATCGCTAAACGTTCTCACTCTGGAAAATTCAAGTTTCACAAACAAGCCGATGCATTGTTGATCCGGCCTTTCACAGACAGTCTAACATAATGAAGGCACCAAAAATGACCCAAATTATCATGAGTTACTTTGAATTTTTTTAAATGGATTGATCTTATCACTCAAGACACCATCAGCATTTAAACAGCCACAAAGATACACGAACTTCTCGAATACTGTCAAGAATGAGTGCACGTTCAACTTCTACGAGATTCTTTTGCATGTCTTAGTGTGAATAAGCTGGAAAATCCCTGGATGTAGAGATTGGCGTTTTGAGATCTGGTCATTATATGAATGTAAAGTTAGCAGTTTTCAGTGCCCTTACTTGCAGATTCATTATGGATTTCGATTTTCATATGATTAAAATCATTCATTTCGTTTACGATCTTAATTATGCCCCTTCCTTTGCTACCGTATCAGTGACAGCTATATTTTGTCTTGCACAGCCACTGTGCTTCTAGGAGTGCCGGACTGAATGGCTACATTTTTTATCAATACTACGTTTTTTAATGAAATGATTAGGCTTAGAAGATAGAGGTCAAGTTTCCTGTATACCAGAAACATATTTTTATGTTGAAAACTTCTTTCAATAATCCTTTGATTAAATTCACAAGTAGTCTTTCATTTGATGCGCATATTTTCATATGGTTATCATTTTGCAATCAGTTTCTCATCTTTCAAAAAAAGTCCTACACGCACATTTTAAAAGGGACAGTGGTTGCAATACTCGGTGCGAATCACATTTCATTTTCCTTATTTCTTGTATCGAAAGATTTCTCGGTCTGTTTTAACTTGAACTATCCAGGTTAAAGCTGTGACATTTATTAAAATTCGCTTGGTGTTATTTATCTCCGTCGAATCACACAGTAGTTAGAATATTGTGCATTCTCTTGACTTTTTCAGCCTTAAGTCAACTTACAATTGCTGAATGAACTTAAAAATTTGGACGGCGACATTGTTGTTTTCCTTGTGATAAAGGACCGAATGGCGATGAAAGTAACTTGTGGTTCCACAAAGTCTACCCGTTTGAAACCTGCCTCTCACAAAACTTACTGAAAGGTTTGATTTGCTTCTAATATGATAACTGTACAAGAGTTCAGATAAAAAAATGATCAGAATTGGTAGGGTGATTGAACAAAATGTTGAATCTCAACCGTATAGACTCCTAAAGGTAGTTCTAGGGCAGGACGAACAACGAAATCTCCTGTGAACTTATGCTTGACATAAAGATAATACCAACATTTGAGTATGAACTTATATGTTGCCATAAGATTGAGCAGAATATACCTAGTCAATGATACTGAGGTTACTTTTCTATGTCAACTATGTATTCGACTCATGTTTGTAAACTTGAACTGGTTTCGTTCTCTATCGAGAGATCCGAATGGAAGTGGACATGATAAATTGCATTTAAAGGGAGTTCATTCGTAACCTCATACAAGTAAGCGAGATAAAAGAGTAAAATTTTCATCATTGCTATGTCCCCTAATATGCAGACTGCCTTACTGAATTTATTCTTCGTTTTAGCGACCAGTATGAGTTTCATCTACTGACGTACCCATACTATGTGTATCCCACTATTGTCGGTATAATATCAGCCACATATCTGGTTGTCTGGATGCACTTTTTTCGCTTTTTTTTCTTTTCGGAACCATGCAGCTTCCTCTTGTGCAGCAAACACGTCATGAGTGAGCTCATCAGGGTCACAAAATAAACCAAACAGCTTACAATGGATATTTTCCGAACGTTCCATAGCGCAAATACTCGGAAGTTGGATCGCTCTGAACACCATCCCGTGAATCGCTCAAAAACTATGAAATTTGATGGGAATTTACCATATTTGTAATCACTTAGGGGGAGTATAATTGTATCGAAATGATCATGTCTGCTAAATGGAGTGAACCTGCAATGTCAGAAATATATTATTCTGAGAGTCTAAAATGACGAGAAATTCGATATGTGTCATTTTCAGTCCTGATATATCTCTGTAAGATAGGACACAAAGGAAGGCGGTTCTAACTGAACAAGAAACCCATCGACCGAATGGTGAACTGAGCTTACACCTGGTGGGTTTTTGAGTGGTCAGGCCGTGGAAGCGAATGCTACCAAGACTTTTATGAGTGGGTTGTCCCAATTAAGGGTTGATATACAAATGCTTGTAACTCCGCCGGTAGAACCTTCGAGGCTGCTGCCGGTCCCAAGCCCGGATAAAGAAGGAGAGATTGGACATGAGGTTGGCACCCCCATCCCATCTATAAATTAACTTGCCAAAAAACGCTAACCAGAAGAAATAATTAAAACCATTTTAACTCTGCCCTGGGAGTTGCAAGAAGAATTATGACATGGCGTGATGAAAGCCGAGTACCTGCGGAAGTCGCGAGGCCGATGCCTCTTCTGACAACCAGAGCAATAATTCTCTAGGTACATGGGACGTTCGTACATTGTGGGAGACTGGAAATCTATTTCAAGTTGCTGCAGAAATGAAAAGATACAACCTCGAGGTGCTCGGCATCAGTGAAACACACTAGACACAGGTAGGACAACTGAGACTAGCTTCAGGAGAACCGCTGTTATACTCTGGTCATGAAGCGGAAAATGCTTCATACACACAAGGATTTTCACTGATGCTGTCCAAACATGCACAAAAGGCACTGATAGGATGGGATCATTAAAGCACCGTTCAAAGCAAAGAAGGAGGACATTACGATGAACGTCATCCAATGTTATGCACCTACCAATGACTACAATGACGACGTTAAAGATCAATTCTACGTAAGGCTGCGATCAATCGTTGAGAAGTGCTCAGCAAAGGATTTGACGGTTCCTATGGGAGACCTGAATGCCAAGGTTGGCATGAACAACACTGGATATGAAGACATCATGGGACGACATGGACTGAGAGAAAGGAACGTAAATGGTGAGAGATTTGCAAACCTATGTGCCTTCAACAAACTGGTCATTGGTGGCACAATATTCCCACACAAACGCATACACAAAGCTACGTGGATTTCACTGGATCACACTACTCAAAACCAAGTCGGCCATCCATGTATCAACAAAGTATTCAGAAGTACCATGAAGGATGTGAGATAGGAGATATAGCTGATATAGCCACAGATCACCACTTGCTGGTCATCAAAATGAGACTGAAACTCAAGAGGCAATGAACAATTTGGCAGACAACATCACAAAGTTGGATACGGCCTTTATTCAGGATACTGACAAACCGAACAAATTTAGAATAGCCCTCACCATTAGGTTCCAGACCTTGCAGGATCTACTCAATGGAGAGGAAGCAACATTGGAAAACGATTGGAAATGGATCAAAGAGGCGATCACTTCAACATGCCAGGGTGTTCCAGGTCACAATAAACACCATGTTAATGATTGGATGTCTGTTAGTACTCTTGAAAAATTGGAGAAAGTGGGAACAAGAGGGCAGCAGTCAATGTCAGCCTAACAAGAGCAGAGAAAGTTACCGCACAAACTGCATACACAGAAGAAAACAGGCAAGTGAAGAAGAGCATCAGAGCTGACAAACGAAAATGTGTGGAAGATCTAGCAATGACGGTGGAAAAGGCTGCAAGAGACGGAAACTTGAGAAAATTGTACGAAACAACAAATAAGCTCGCCGGGAACTATTGTAAACCAGAACGACCAGTGAAGAGCAAGGATGGGAAATTATTCAGCAACACTGAAGAACAGCGAAATGGATGAGTAGAGCACTTTCAGGAACGCTTAAATCCACTGAACACACTCAGCATCGAAGCAGCATCCACGGACCTCCCAATTAATATTGGCGCACCTACGATTGAGGAGATCAGTATGGCCATCAGACAAATCAAGAGCGGCAAAGCAGCAGGACCAGACAACATTCCAGCAGAGGCAATGAAATCAGATGTGGAAGCAACTGCGAAAATATTTCACATTCTCTTCAGGAAGATTTGGGATGAGGAACAAGTACCATCAGATTGGAAAGAAGGATACCTCATCAAAATACCAAAGAAAGGCGATCTCAGCAAGTGTGAGAACTACAGAGGCATCACTCCTCTCTCAATACCAGGCAAAGTCTTCAACAGGGTATTGTTAAACAGAATGAAGGACTTCGTAGACGTCCGACTTCGAGATCGACAGGCCGGATTTCGTAAGGATTGCTACATTACGGATCATTGCGGAACAATCAATAGAATGGAACTCATCACTCTACATCAACTTCATCGACTACGAGAAAGCATTGGAGAGCGTGGACAGGACAACAATATGGAGGCTTCTTCGATACTACGTCGAGCCTGAGAAAGTAGTCAACATCATACGGAATTCTTATGATGGATTAAACGCCGAAATTGTGCACGGAGGTCAGCTGACAAACGCGTTTGAGGTGAAGACCGGTGTCAGACAAGGTTGCTTACTCTCACCCTTTCTTTCTACTGGTGATCGACTGGATTATGAAGATGTGAACATCCTGAGAGGAACACGGTATCCCATGGAGAGCTAGGGTGCAGCTGGACGATTTGGACTTCGCAGTTGATCTAGCTCTTATGTTGCACACATAACAACAAATGCAAGAGAAGACGACCAGTGTAGCAGCATCCACAGCAGCAGCAGCAAGTCTCAGCATACACAGAAGAAAAAGCAAGATTCCACGACACACGTTTCGGTTCAAACGCACCATGAATAAGTAGAGGTCAATAAATTTCTTGTAGTGTATTATACTGATACTATCAAATTATCTGTTATACCCGGTGCACTTTGCTTCCAATTTTTCAATCACTTAACACATATTTGTTGTACACTTACATTCCTAAATACTGCATATAATCCCACAACAGTTTGATGATGTTCTTAACTTCTGAACACACAAGTTCAAACATACTAATCTATTGACGGTAAATCTTACACTTATTAACTTAACACCTTATCCATGAAATCTCTCTGTACCTTCACTGAATTTTAGTGTTAACCCATGTAATACGCAACAAGTCATACTTTTATATATCTGCCTTAATTAGACAAGCACCTATTGTTACGTCCAATATTTTGCTCTTTGATCCTTAGAAGCACAGTTTGTCGACCTATTTGCAATTCAAGATCCCAAATATTAAACCAAAAGGAAACTCCAAAGTTAAGTACCAAAGTTTATTGCCAATTCACAATTAATCGACCAAAATATCCTTGGTTTATTACAAATAGACGACCAATGTCGTTCTTCTATTTTATAGGTTTCTGGAGCAAAAAACTGCAAACGAACAACCAAGAGAAACAGGAGTCCAAAATGGCCGAAAATAATAATTCAAACAAGTTCATAAGTTAAGTAAAACAAATATACCCAAAAAACACAGTGAAACTAATGATATTTATATAAAGGTTTTGATCAGCGAAATGTCTTCATTTCTCCCGCAACACCTATACCGTTCACTTTCCATTAATGACCAATAACTCGAGTAGAAGGGAAATATCACAGATTTCTCAACCACATCAAAGGTCGAGATCTGTAAACCCTGTGTTTGATGAATCTGTAAATGGAAGAGACACACCATCTTTTAAACTCTGAAACTCTTTTCCACAAATTTCACCACCTTTAGCCAATACTTCGTATGACAACCATTCCTTCTGTTCATTTGGTATACAAACAGTAAAACTTATGGATATAAGATTTGCTCTTTTAATACATACTGAAATGTCAACACAGAATAAACATCAATATAGTCTCATAAAACCAAAATCTTATAGTTCACAAACTAAGGTGTCCAATGATCCATCCGACACCGAACATAGTAGTAATCACTAATGGCAGCAGTATACAACAGTTACAAAACTCGCTCTCCCAAATCGACGATAAGCTAAACCAGTCGATACCCGTCACGCATTTATGGGCCTGGAAGAATGATAGAAACCTAGAGGAACTAACTTAAGCTGAGTACATCCTAGAGTTTGTAGCTGAGGAAGTTACGGAAAGAGTAACGTCTTCCTATAATGCTTTTGCATATGATCTCCCTGAACGCACTACAGTGACCATAAAATTGTCCTCTGCACCCTTCCGTTTTTTGCTAAATGTGACAAATCTAAAACAGTAAACCGTTTTCAATACAGAGACTATAAACATGCTGACTGGGACAGCTTTCGGTTTCTAATTCAGCACTCCGACTGGACTGAGTTTTTTTCTTGTCTTGAACTTTCTGATGCATTACATATATTCAACGTCACCATCAAATCTGCTCTAGACACGACTATCCCACTCAAAACGTCTTTCAAAACAGTTACTCCTTATATCACCTACAAAGCTAGGGCTAAACTACGTCAACTAAAACGGGCGTTTTGCAAATCTAAGGACTTCAGCATCCTGTACCAAATTTACGCTTTACTTGACGGTGTTAAACATCAACATGAAGTGCGTAGGCAAATCGAAGAAAATAATGCTCTCGCTACTGAGTGTAAGTCCCAAAACCTCTGTCGTTTGCTTAACAAACGCATAAAAAAGGACTCAGATCGAAAAATTCATTATATAATACATGATGGACAGACTTATTATGACGAAGCTGTTATTTGCGAACTGTTTAGTACATGGTTCTCCCTCAATCTGAACACATCTCCTACCCCTGATACTAACACTCACTGTAGCAGCATGCATAATCTTTGTACCATCAAATTTGATCTTAATAATATTCAAGCGGCAATTAGAACCCTTAAACCCAATGGCAGCTGTGGTGCGGATGAGATACCTTCCATACTTTTTAAAATGGCAGGACCGAACCTTTCAGCGCTCTTGCTTAAAATTTTTACCTTATCCCTTGAGTCTGGTACATACCCCGAATCGTGGAAGTTGACTCATATTGTCCCAGTACATAAATCTGGACCGAAAGACTTAGTCCAAAACTACAGACCGATTAATATCACTCCTGTTATATCACGTGTGATGGAGAAAGTGATAAAAGATCAACTATCTGATCACTTACTCAGGGAAGGTCACATTGACCCCTCTCAACATGGCTTCATTAGAACTAGGTCATGCACCACATGTCTTTTAGATTTCTTTAATGAGGTTACCAGCATACGCGATCAAAAGCAACTAGTAATCGTGTTGTATTTTGATATCAAAAAGGCTTTCGATAAGGTACCTCACAGTCTTTTAATTAACAGACTTCAGTCCGTCGGTATTAGTGGCCACCTGTTGCAATGGATTAGGTCGTTCCTCACAGATAGATATCAGGTTACCAAAATCAACTCACATACATCTACACCTCGACCAATTACCAGTGGTGTTGTGCAGGGCAGTGTTTTGGGTCCACTACTTTTCATAATCTACATCAACAGCATATGCAGTTGTTTCAACACTGGTAATATCAAGAGCATGTCAGACCAACATCTGAACATGCGCACTAATAATTATTATCCAAGAGCTAGGTGCACTGCCCAACCACCTAATCCTAGAAATGGAAGATTTTTCACCCCTCACCCTATCCTAAATACCCGGGCTTTTATTCACAAAAGCGCTGTGAATGAAAACTCTATGCATCCTGCTCTACAAAACCAGCTGGTAAACATGACCCCCAAATTTAGAAAAGCCCATAGCAACTGGCACTCGTATATGGCTAACCCTCCCCAAGTTAAAACCATTCCGTATAAATTTAACCTTAGTAACGAGCTGTGTCATCAAGACATTACTAGAAACGGTGGTGAACTGCAATTCCAGCCGAATCAAAATTTTTTCGGGATACAGCCACTTGTTGTACCTCTTGCGCGACATATAGCTCAAGTCATTTCATACCACATACAGAATATAAAAGCACGCTCCTCGCACAATCTCAAAGAGACAACATTCTCCCCCTTTCCCCCGGGCTAACAACCCCTCCTGTAAATTCCAGTAATTTACTTAGCATGTCCCCCCCAAACTCCTCATACCACACTCACGTAGATCATAGTAACTCCTTTACCCAAGATACCCTGAACTATTTTAGCTTAGCGGGACATCTGTTTAATATATGTCTTATTAATGCTCGTTCAATCTGTAATAAAAAGACAGATCTAGTCATGTTTGCTACTATCTGTCAACCATCACTTATTATGATAACTGAGGCATGGACCTGTAGTAATATTTCTGATCTTACTATATCTCTTGAAAACTATGATCTGTTTCGAAGTGATAGGTTACAAGGAAGAGGTGGAGGATGCCTCATATATGCCCACTCTAGCCTAAACTCGCTCTTATGTGATATATCTGAACTAAATAGATTGCCAGACTCTGTGTGGATCGTTCTGAAACCGTCAAATGCCGTTTCCTTACTGTTCGGCTGTGTCTACCGACAGCCTAATGCACCAACAGGAGATCTAGCATTATTGTCAGAAGTATTCACATTTGTTTCATCCCTACCGTTCACAAGCAAGGCTATTTGTGGGGACTTCAACATGCCTGAAATCTCTTGGTTCCCAATCAAAGCACCTAAACGATTCGAATCATTTATCGAATGCTTAGAGCTTGGAGAGTGGACTCAGCATGTCAATGGCCCAACCAGAAATCAAAATACATTGGATTTGGTTTTCACCAGCAATCTCATTCCTCACACTGTATATGTTGGAAAAAAGTTCCCAGGTAGCGATCATAATATGGTCATATGCAGCCTTGATATAGGAGCTACAACTATAAAGTATAAATCCACTACACTTCGTAGGGACTTTCGTAGGATTGATTGGTCAAACTTCCGTAACTGCCTCAGAAGCATTGACTGGACAAACTACTTTACCGCACACAATATTGACGAACTAATGAATGTATTTTATCACAACACAAATAGCATATTCAACAAATTTGCACCTTTAGAATCCTGGAGACCCAGGATTCCTAAGGACTTATTTATGCCACGTCATATACGAAAACGTCTTCGAAGACATGCTTCCAGATTTCATAACTGTAATGACTTCTCCTCATTAGTAACGATGACTGAAATATGTGTCGAGGCAGAAATAACACGTACTAAAAAGGCAATCGCACAGGAAAAGCGTGCTGTTCAGCTGAACAGGGAATCCTCTGAACTCATAAAACTCCTTCGGAATAAACTCAAATGCTCCAAAGTGAAAGGAGGTAGCATATTTATTAAGGACAATCAAGTGTATGAAGACCCTAAAAGTATCGCAGAGTTGTTTAGCGAACATTTTTGTGCCACATTAACAAACGAAAACTCAACAAATGAGTCACATCTGACCCAAACTCCTTCCTGTGAAATCGCCAGTGTTGAATTTAGTATACAGAACATTTCTAAGGCGATTAGTACACTGAAGCACTCTTACATTGAAGGACCAGATGGCATCCCAGCCAGCATGCTGAAAAATGGTAGCAATGATCTGAGTGCTATTCTTCTCAAACTATTTACTATATCTCTCTCCACAGAGTGTTACCCTAATAACTGGAAGACTACACATATCATCCCCACAATAAAATCTGGGCCTACAGCGAACGTTGAAAATTACCGACCTATAAACATAACTTCGGTAGTATCTCGGGTCATGGAGAAAATAGTTAAGGCAGAGTTACTACAACATCTAGTTAGTAACAATCTTATATCGACCTCACAGCATGGGTTCTTGAGGTCCAGGTCGTGTGATACATGTCTTTTAGATTATTTCAACGATATCACGAATGAACAAGACAAAGGGCTTCTGGTATCAGTCCTTTTCTTCGATTTTAAAAAGGCTTTTGATAAAGTCCCACACAAAAGGCTTCTACTTAAACTGAAGTCATTTGGAATCATCAACCCACTACACTCATGGTTAGCTTCATTTCTAAATGGGCGACAACAAATGGTTAACTACAACGAGTGTCTTTCATCACCAAGACCAATAACCAGTGGGGTTATCCAGGGAAGTGTCTTAGGTCCACTCTTGTTTCTAATGTACATAAATGACATATGTAATACTATTAAATTTGGAAGAGCATACTTATATGCTGATGATCTGAAAATAGTATACAGCTATAAGCCTGAAGATCTGGACGAAAATATAGCTAAGATTCAGAGTGATCTTGATAACTTAAGTACCTGGAGCGAGACATGGCAACTGCCGTTTAACCACAACAAATGTGCCATAATGCATTTTAGCAAGCGTCACCTTGATTCACCAGTCTACTTACAAAAATGTAGAGTTCAGACACTCATATCAGCGCGTGACCTTGGTATTAGTTACTCTAAAAGCCTTAAATTCGAAGAACATGCCTCAAATATTATCTCTAAATCTAGACGACTAATTGGGTTCATAAACAAGAACTTCTTCACAAGTGAGGCTAAGCTTACTCTCTTCAAAATCTGTATAAGGCCCACACTTGAATATTGTTCACTCATATTTTCAAACATGAATATCATGGACAAAATGCGAGTAGAAAATGTACAAAGAAGCTTCACCCGGCGACTGCTCGGATTGAGCCATAACCTCGACTACACAGAAAGATGCAAGCATCTTTCCCTAGAACCTCTATGGCGCCGTCGTCTCAAAAACAACCTAATGCTCCTCTATAAACTAATAAATGGTCTTTCGTTCGTAAAATACCGCCCAACTATGAACCAAGACACTGCTTACAGACTTAGAAACAACGCATATACACTATTAACGGCAAAACACAAAAAATCATTGCGTTCTAATTTCTTTGTAATACGATACAGTCTACTGTGGAACAGGTTACCAATCGCTATTCGTATCTGTGACACAATCACTAAGTTCAAGAAACTAGTCATGTTGTTGCTAGATTCTAAAGAGATTTATCGACTATTCCCAGAACTCACACAAAGTCCCCAGGCACTCTTTTATGGTCCACCAAATATTTAGATAAACCTCAGAAACTAATTATAGACTATGACCATATTGTGTTCTCATTACCACCCATATATGCATCATGAAATGGTAGACAAATCCCCCTGCTCCTACTAACAGCAATAGGTTACGCCTTTGAGGTGTTAACCGTGACTTTTCTCTGCTTTTAAATTCCAATCATTATTTTCATATCTTCATAGCAGTTTTAGTTTTTATTTCTAGTAGACAGACAAATTGACAAGCCTGTAGATGCTGATCAACTACTGTCAATTACAAGGAACTCAAACACCATGTATCATTGTGAGTATCTTCTTATTTACGTATTAACAGTTTAACTTATTTTTATTTCCCCAATTCATTAACATCCAAACACCTTGCCTGCTTACCAACTTATCGCTTTACTCATTAATTTTTAACATTATTTCAACTCTTTTTTTTCACTTTCTCCTCGTTCCAGCTCCCTGTCCTTCCTATTTCCAAACTACCCATTAACTGACTCATCTTACAAATTATACCATTCGTTTACTTAAAATCAGTGTGATATGCTATGTGGATATATTATCTGGCAAAGTTGTCTGGATTGCTTGTAATGTTGGAGCTAGTAGAGAATGTTAATTCCGATAAGGTGTACAAAAAAAAAAATTGAGAGTAGACTAGAGACCATTATTTACAATTAACCATTAAACGTAAGAGAGCCTAACATCACAAAAGGAGGGAGGGTGGTGTATCTGACCAGCATTCATGACGGTGGGGCGATAACCTCAATCTACCCATGTCTGTGTGGCAGAACATTTTGTTTGCTTACGGCTCCTTACGATATAGCAGGATGTAACAAATCAGTGATATTGATGTTACTTTTCCTAGTTAACCTCGTCTACAACCCATGTCTGTAACCTTGCGCTGGTTTTTACTTCCTACCGAGAAATCCTATTACAAGCTGGTCTGGACAACTATACTAAAAAAGAGCTCATTCATAACTTCTTGAGCCTCAGATTTAAAAATAAAAAGAATAAATAAAACAAAAAATTATATCACTGATCCTCTTTATTATATTTTGTAAATCAACTTTATTACTAACAACTTGGTTCTTCTGAATTTCCTCTATTCTTTCAACTAACTTCTCATTAGTTATCTCACTACTGAATTGTCTTCATTAACCTACATAAGTGCAGGTGTTTAGTTTTTGTTATGATATTAAAAAAGTCTGAGTAAATATACCTTTGTTTTATCCATAAACGTATGTGCAAAGCCGTTGTTCGGCTTTGAACAAGAATATTTTCTGTTCCGCTCCTCGTCCCGTTTTCTTTATTCCTCTTTTTTCAGAACCTTATTCCAATCCACTTATATTTGTCTGGATATTTGCAGTAGACTTGGTTACCCTAGCCAAGAACATGTGAAATCATTAGCTGACGAATATCAACCAGACTTTTGTACATTTACCGCATCAATTCTTGTTATATGAAAACCCATCTGTACCATGAATCATTTCTCAGCCCATAAGATGATTGTCGTAACGCAACCTTCGTAACTTGCGCCAATTGATCGCTTTGTACATTCCAACTTTAAAAAAACAATGAATCTTATGAAATGTTTCAGTAACATTATACCGTTTTCAGAAAAAAATATGTTGCTAATCTTAACATTTTGATCTTGCCTGTAAATTGGCATGTCTCTTGTAACATGTTTGTTATTTGAGAATAAATTATTATTATTATTATTATTATTATTATTATTATTATACCATGGAATAGCCATATAACTTGCTGGGACTGAAAAAATACCTGTTCGTCTTACATCTCTTGACTTTGCGAAAGCCTTCCATGCAGTAACTGTTTTACAATCTTTAGGGAAGGTTAAAAAGATGGACAAAACTGATCTACCTCCATCTTAACTCAGCAAATACCCCGAGAAAATAAAGTTTTGTAAAGGGTTACATAAAGTGCAAATGTGTTGATGAGTTTCAATATCAGCATTTTCCCAAAGGACCATCTTTGATTCCCCTCTCCCTGCTATTTAAAAATGTACTGTTTAGGTAAACCGACTCAGTGACACTAATCTGTGCAGGTGAAGCAAATATCTGGAGCTCCAAAAAAAGGAGAAGAGGATTCATCTCAGCTTAGTATGATGGGCAGTGGAGATCGGGGTAAAGATTAACCAGTTGAGATTTCACGTCATGAACATTCTTTACCGTATGACACGAACAACTTACCTCCTCCCTAAAGTCTCCTCACAGCGCGACCTCGGTCTGGCAACCACACAAGGTCTGGACACAACTTCAAGTAACATTAAGAACGAAACTTGGTAAACACAACGGTTTACTTTAAGTGAAGACACCCCGATGTAAACAACCAAAAATATTTCCTAACTTTCTTTAGAGCGTGCACGATGACCCACCTTCAAGCTCCTAATGTGGTTGCGGACCTCCTCCTTACAAGAAACGTAAACCTTTTTGACCGACTACAGAGGCGAGCAACTAAATGAGTGGCAGAGCTGAAAAAAGAAACCTTACGATTACGAAATTCAACATTTGCGACTGTCCTAGATAAGTTTCTGGAAAATAGATGATTTGATAATGGCACATACTATATTAAGTGCCCGACATGAGCATCCTGAAACTCCATCACCTCCAAAAAATTGCATGCTGAATAGCGGACACCCAGGTACACACCCACTCTTTTCAGATAAGAGATATCCCTAAGTGTAAAGTCTTCTCAGATGAAGCGACCACAGCCCACTCAGTGATTAACTTCAGGAACAGACTTGAGAAAAACTTGCCTTATATGCGTATTTTCATCTCCTGCCTGGACCAGATATCTCGAAATCAAATATTGAAACCGATTTCTTGTTATTTCAACAACTTACACGGTTACACTTAACATCATTTTTGCTGCAATTCTTATTTTTAAAATTCATACTAAAACTGCCTGATTCGTCTATTTACGTATTTTTTTCTCTTAAAACATACATTTCCTACTTAACCTTAGCATTTTCACTCATTATTCTCCACACTGAAACTAACAGGTCGACAGCTCGATAATACGATAGCCCAACTGACAAGAATCAAGGCTGTGGAGCGTCTCAACTTCTATCCATCTAACATCACCAGATATCTTTAACCGTACCGAAAAAACAAGAAACAAGTGAAAAAATTGACCAGCTTGTGCACAGATATTGCATATTGAATCTATGACTGCGGCAAATGAATATCTGACCTTTTCCAAGGTGGTCGTGTAGTACAGGTCAGTTCTCATTTAATGGCCTAATGGTATGTAAAGAAAAGTATGTCTGTTCTCGCCCCCTAAATTTTTGTTCCCTAAAGAGACATTTTTCTTTAACAATTATGAACATGATGTTTTGCTATGAGATTATTTACAAGCTCAGTTAGTTAATGCTCTCCAATTAAACAATAAAAGGAAAAAAGGCAAACTATTGTGAAATACAGTTCACATTGACTGGGAAAATTTGGCGGTATTTCAGGCGATTTGGAAACAAATGGTCTCCCATTTCTTGCTTAAGCTTGAGAAGTAACACGACATAACTCGTAAATGTCCTTCGCGAAGCGAGAAGCATATGAATTTAAACTTTTGTGATTGCCGAACAGTCCAATTTTTTCTTCAGTATGCCCCAGCTGGTTCTTATCTTTTATAGATAAACATATTGAAATTTCTCCCATATTTGTTAAATATTTCGCTTGTTTCCTTAATAGTCTAGAATTTCACCCTTAATTTTCCAAGAAAATAAGTACCAGTAAGAATGATGATCGAAATAGTGAAATTTTTATTTCAGTCATTAATTTTCAAGGAAAACAAAAATATACGTTTCCGTGACACTGACTTGTCTTCGATGCAACTGATAGGTTCCAACTTAGTCGTTTAATCCCTAAGGAAGTAAAAGACTTCTCGGTTTATGTACGGTACCAACACAGCAACCGAGGGTAACAAAGAGGACTCGCGTTGCAAAAATTTATAAAAAATTTGCATAATAAGCAATACACTCATCACATCAATAAACAGTCCTCCAGCAATTTCAGTCATAACAAGGTTATTTTATCGTCATTGATATTATCGCAAAATATGGGGTGGTTATCACTCAACTTGACCCGCTTCTGTAATATAGCCTTGATGACAGCAAACTTCTTAGTTTGATGCTCGTAAACAAAGACAGTAAATAGGTTAAAGTTTAAAAGCTCTAATGCATTATCACGAAAAGCTGGTGTGCATGAAGTGAAAGAATCACCATCTATTAACAAGCCTCCTCAATATTCAGGAGTTTACGAACTACATCATTTCCAGATATCCACAAAAATACTTGAGGCAGTAGACGAAAAAAGGCTTAAGAAGTCGGAAATGTCGGCGTAAGGTCTGAACTTATCTAGTTCACTTTCATTTACATCTGTAATAAATCTTGGTTATACTGAAACTATGACTATAGCGTCAGGTCTATCAGATGTTATCCTAGTATTTCTACACTCAGTAAACTTTTTTCGGCATCACGGGAAATGTCTCTTGTAGTAGATAAACAATCTTATTTAATAATTTATTTAAAACATAAATATTGATACAAGTAGGCACTAATATATATATGCATATATATATATATATATATATATATATATATATATATATATATATGCCACTTAATAAATATGAGATTGTAAAGAGAGAGAAACAATTGTAAAACAAGAAGAAAAAATGAATAGAAATATGTATATTAGTGAAATAATATTAATAGTAGTGGGAGCGGCAGTTCAGTTAAGGGAAACAATCAGAAAAAACCGTTCAGTTAGATATGTTACCTGTACTAACTGTCATCGGAATTCTTTACTTCAAGTGATGTCCGTCAGGGATGTCTACTCTCTCCATTCTTGTTTAATTTTATCATAGACATGCTCCTAGAAATAACCTTATCCTCGTCTGAATTTTCAGGAGTGGACCTTTTACCAGGAGACTCGCTTATTGACTTAGGATATGCCGATTACACAGGTCTACTGGGTGAAGACACTGACTAAATGCAGTCTTCTGACTACCATAAGCAACAATGCAAGCATGTTCGGGTTGCGATCCTTCTCTTCTAAATGCAAAATGTTGCTTCAAGATTGGGTTTCATCGGCACCTGAACTAGTGATAGGGAGTGAAGTGGTCGAACGTGTAGACCGCTTCACTTATTTTGGGAGTCTGATCAGTGCCGATGGCCTGGTGACTGACGAAATCTCAGCTCGGATACAGAAGGCTCGATTGGCTTTTGCCAACCTGCGTCACTTATGGCGTAGACGTGATATCCGTTCGCTGACTAAAGGACGAGTGTACTGCGTAGTAGTTTGCTCCGTCCTACTATATGTCTGTGAAACATGGCCAGTGAGAGTAGAAGATATTCGTAGGTTACTGGTTTTCGATCATAGGTGTCTTCGAAGCATTGATCGTATACCTTGGGACTACCGAGTGAGCAATGCTTTCGTTAGAAGACGGGTACCAGGTAGGAACTACAGATCAACAGATGAAGTAGTGCATTTATTCGTTGTGCTCTCTCAAATCCTAATCTTCTGGATTCGTCAGCACCTCTATGTTTGTCTTTATAACCTTATCTCGCTAAATTATACTTCTTGAATAATACTTCAAACCCTAGTCTTATTCATTACCATTAATACCTCTACTATCACTATGGGATTTGATTTGACATTTGCGTCTCTGTGCTAATGTGGTATGGCAACATGAACTTATTTACATACGTACGAAGTTCTACGTTGCAAGTGACTGATTGACTGAATAGTATCTTCTAATCCTAACGTCTCCGATTACTTCTAATACCTTTACTACCTCTACTACTATTGGATTTGAATCGACAATTTCATCTCTGTGCTAACGTAGTATGGCAACATTAACTGATGTACTCACGTACGAAGTTCTACGTTGCTATTGATTGATTGAGGACAACATCCGTAGTACATGTCCGAGACAGTTAAGTCGGTCTTATGCATGATAGTGAGACCGATTAAATTATCGTCACCGGATCTGAACACATCTCCCCGAACCTCTGTGTCTTTTCAATGAATGTCCTTCGTAGATGACGCTTATCGTACACAAAATGCTTCCTAACATCTTCAACTCGAAGAGGCCAGGTTTTAAAATCATATTGCAAACCTGCTGTCATTGATACAATATATGCCCAGTCTTTTACAGCCAGACTTGCATCACGAAGGCGCCAAAGAGAGCTCTTTGCCTTCACTACGTGAATCAATCTCATCATGTCCGGCCATCAGAACTTTCAAAGCTTCCGAGGTACATGGACATTTTGATTTCTATCTGCTCACTACCAGGAGTAAGTGCAGGTTCTGGGTCCTGCCTGAGCTGTTTGTATCTAAAGCCTTCAGTTTGCTAATAAACTTCTCAGGTACACCCTTATTAAATAGACAATCTCAGAACAACTTTGTTCAACAAACTGAAGGAAGACCTGTGGTAAGTCTGGAATTCGGCGGGGGTTGAAGTTACGATCAATACATCCTCTTCTAAAACAAAAGTCAGCCTACTCCTCACAATTCAATCTTTCTCAGGTTTAGAACAATTTACGAAGTATGACGGAAGTCAGTCAGGACACGATCGGTAGCAGACCTATCGCTAAATAGTTGTTACATGGATGACATGAACAGGGACAACTTTTGAATCTCTCCACGATTTAAACCACCCTCTAATTGCTAAATGGTTGTAAATAACTAAGTCTCATAGTCAAAATATCGCTATCATCTATAAAAAGGTTAGAAGTAAGTCAGTGAGGACGACAGGTAACACATCGGAGAAAGCTGCACCTCTTGTGAGTGCTATCTAGAAACTGGTTGCTTTCCATGACTAGTTGCAGTAGCGACCGATCCACGTGACCTGAGACAAAAAAGTCCCTACTGGTCACTCAGACGACTCTGCTCTGTTACCAAACGCCCGATCTGTGAATTCAAGTCTCCAGAGGGTACTACGATGGCGTACTTGGTTTCTAAAAGGCTGGTTCAGAATTCGTTTGAAACGGGACAAGATTTACACCATAGGTGAGCTGCTGAATGAATTGAAGAGTAAGGAATACGGAAAGTAGGAATGAATAACTGATGCAACATGAAGTCAAAACGAACGTTATCAAATAAATCACACTTGATTACCATCTATGCAGTTCATCACTAATAGCTTTTGATGGAACTTTGAAAGATAATAAAAGAGCCAATAAAGAATATTTGCTCAGACCTGTTGATATGAAGCTCTTTCGACCAACTACTTTTATTCCGCATGTGATTAATATATAACGAAGTAAAACTATCGAACTTATTTCTTGGTAATTAAAATAAAGTAGGCAAAGTATGTTCCTCCAAACCATGATGTATATAGCTTGAAATGAAAGCAATTGTTCTGAACTTGTAACCAGCAATGAAGCTTTATCATTTATTGAGGCTAAAAGCCATCAGTTTCATAGGTCTTGATTCGCTTAAATCTTTGATAATCTATATATTTCTGATGATCTTTGTGTCGACAAGACATTGATATTTATCAAACCGTAGCACTAGTTTTAATCATTTGCGTTTATTCCGTTGATCCCTCGTCCATATAAAATTTAATTTGAAGTTTGTTTAGTCAAATTGAAATATTGACCCAAATTTCAGGTAAACTACTACATAATTTCTACTTCCGCTTTCATATCCCAAATAATTAGCTGTATAGATATTACGACATTCGAGTGACTTCAAATTAATGGGAAAAAATCCTGTGAAAAAACACCGGACATGTGTGAAGAAGCCAGTTCGCAAGAATAATATTTCCGTAAGTTACAATTGTTTTTTACTCGTTAGCGTTCCGAATCCCTTAAAAGAGATTTAGAACGTTATGGAAAAGTGGGTGGATTGTTTGATAAACGTCTGGGTAGTCGTAATGTCACTCTAACTGAATCAGAAAAATCTTTGCAAAGGCATATCGTCGAAAAATTGGTAATTACATTAGACACGTTGATATAAATTATAGAGACAACTTGATAACGTTTCTTTGGAAAGTGTCGATGATAAAGATCCTTTATTCAAGGCAGCATTTGATTCAAGTGTACCAGCTCGAAAACTATGCACGGCTAATGATGTGGAAGGCGGAATCGAAGGTGAAACAGACAATAGATAATTAAGTTTGTAGGTCATATAGTGGAAAACATCTTCTTCACTAATGGTTTTACCGGTAATAAACCGGCGCAAAATTTCAAAGAAGCTCTGGCAGATAAAATTGCAGCTTCGAAATTAGAGAGATTGAAACGTGTTGAAGAAAATGAAGAACAACGTGAGCGATTAAAGGTTGTTAATGACGAGTGGACCAAAAGCATACGTTTTCTCTTGAGCAAAATCCATGGCATAAAGAAAGTAAGTTATACAATTACTAAACATCAATTTCAGCGTCCAACAACAGCAAATCAGCAAAAAAATAATAAGAATGTCTCTCGTTTACTAGAAGCATTGAGTACCGATAAAAAAGTATTGCCTATCGGCTTTTCAAATACCCAAAACCCACAAGAACAACTCTTCAGGCTTCAGGATATGGTGAACGCTCGCAAGTCTACGTGAGTTTTAAGTTTCTTTTTGTGATAATAAGTTGTAGTAACATTTTTCTCAATAATCATTTTGTAATGACTTACAGAAACAATACTACCAGTTATAAATAACATAAGAAATCATACAACTGTCTGCTGACCAAATTTTTCCACTTTTCACGCAGGATAGCCTGTTTGGTTGGGTTTGACAGAGTCAGGTCTCCCTCTTCCAAGTATGTCCAACTCACTACCTTGCGGTAGAGGTGTTGTATACAAAGTTGAGAAGATGAAAAATGAATGTCCAGCGCTTAAACTGACTTAGTGAAAACGGAATATCTACTTAGGGAAGTTGGAAAACCCTGACTCCAAACCAACAGATCACATGGGCTCGAGTATCCTGATGGAACAAATGCCGTATAAGCTTATCGTTGGTTACTGGCTATCTTGAGAATGCGTCTGACGTTCCTCACTACCTCATGGATTAGACTTCTAAGTCAAAGGCTCGGAAAGTGGCTGCCCTAATGAAATCTACTGTTTGGGCATCCGGGCAGCATCTCAGCCTACTCACAAACTCAGTAGTTTTAATGATGAATATTTATCTTGCTTCCCTTTAGTTCTT